>KV004136.1:138168-197751 GCA_001598015.1 Dorcoceras hygrometricum | reverse complement strand
AGTGTGGCTTACTACTGCTTTTACGTACGCCAGAATTCCTTCAGCCATCATTTTGGAAGCTTCCTCCATATCCACGACATTTTTCTCCAGAATCTCATCTCGTGGTTCGGCAGTTTCTTTGGTTATTGTATGGCCATGAGGATGGCCTTCAATACGATCCACCATGTTCTGGACAGACACCTCTTGCAGTTCTTCATCTGCTGGGAGTTCTTCCAACTCTGGCATGTTGTCGACCTCTTTGTTTTTGTCAGTCTGATCTCTTCTTTTAGGCGGCATATCGGTGTCCCACCGGGCGTGCCAAATTTTGTTTGTGTAAATTTGCGAATTGCTGGGCGTGCCAGGCGCGTAAGCGCCAATTCGTGAAAAAGACGTGTAACAACTTGTAAAAAATCTAACTTCTAAATCAAACAAAAGCGAGAACTAAATTCGACCGTTAGTTCTAATCTCTTAAACAACATGACACCAAAAACAAAAGAATTGAACTGAAATCCATATGAATAAATCCCTAACAAGGCTTGTATTTTCAACAAACGTAGAAGATTTACAATATTTCAGAAACTAATAAAAACTGAAGATCGAAATTTGTGCTAGAATATGGAATAAATCCTAATTGAAATTGAAATTGAAGAAAAGTTGATTGCTGAATGTTGCAGTAAGTTGCAGAGCTTTTGTGCTAAGATTTGTTGATGATCCTGTTTTACTGTCCAGCGTCCCTTTTTATCTCCTCCTTGGGGAGTTACTCATTTTCACGTTCCCACGCCCTTAATCATGGGTAGTGCTCTTTAACTGTTTTAGCGCCCATTTTGCTTCTTCCTCAGGCCGGGTTTTTCTTGGTAATGGGCTTGGGCTGTTCAATTTTTTTATATTGGTTTGGGCATTTTCCACTGGACTTTAATTTTTAGCACAAACACTAATATCTTTATTTTTTTCTTTCGATAAATTTTATGGAAAATAAATAAAATGATTATAAAAAATAAAACTACAAAATTTAAATATTCAATATATTAATCGTCTTCACGGATTAATCGGTGGTCTAGGCGGTGACAGGACTGAATGGCAAATTAATGTAACTATGCTAGGAGGCATTGGTTTGTAAGAATCACGGTGATTAATGGCCTTTCAGTGCCTTAGCAATCATAGATGGTTATTTTTGGACAAATGTTAGATAACGGTAATTTAGAAAAATATAACTTGAACTCAAATTTCCACATATTTTTGTACAATTATTGAGTTTTGTATAGTATTGCACATATACTTATATCTTAATTTCAATTCATGCCTTTTATTCCAACATAAATTTCAAAGATTTTTAGTCTAGATTGATATTTCCTCGTACATGCACATGTCCTCGTGAATGACCCCTTTAACTTTGATAAAGATGTCAAAAGTTTAACTGTGTAAAAGTAGCAAAGCTAAATCGTGCCCACGCATTTTGATTCATTTATCGAGAATGATAGTCAATTATAGATAAACTTTCATGTAGGTGGCGTTATAGGACAGATGTGTAAAAAAGGAAGCTAAACTATGAGGACCGTAGTTAACTGATGTCATTAGTGATATGTTATGAGCAAATTAGAGGAACAACAAGATGTGCTCACGTAAGCTGTTAGTGGAGATTGTGTATTAGTTAACAGATTTGGTGCAAACTGTAGGTAGCCCTCGGGTGGCACGGAAGGTGGCACGGAACAGATCAGGCGCAGGATGATCTAGGTAGAACGGTTCTGGATGGAACCTGCTTTGTATTGCGCTTGATTTGAGTTCCTGTCGTGAGCTGGTTTCTGGAGGCACCATCTTAGAGGCGAACCGCTTAGAGACGATCAGCTCTGGGAGTTTCCCATGTGAACGTGAGCTAGATTCGGCTTAGGGAGGTTCTAAAAGCCTTGAGCTGGATGAGCGGATTACGGGAAATGGGACTGTGCTGGTTGGTGACGTCAGCTGGGCGCAGGCTGATAGTGAGGCACAATAGAGACAAGATCTATTCGTGGTCTTCGGTTTTCGGATGAGAGCTGTTGGTGAGGAATCAGCATTGAACGAGAGTTTAACCGTGTTGGGAAGCGTGATCTGTTGAGATGCGCGAAAGCTTATCTTTGGCTCATAAGCTGAAATGTACGCGAGAGCTGGAAAGCGTATAAGAGCTGATCAGGTAGCTGGCGGTTGGCGAGGAGCAGCTTAGGTCCTGAGCTGAACGGTGAGGTTGTGCTGGACAGTTTTCCGTAAGCTGTTATGATGAATCTGGGTAGATAGATCACGGGTAGTGCCTGGGCTGTTAGAAGTTATCAGTCTGGCCGTAAGCTGAGTGAGCGGGTAGCGAAAGCTGATGGTTGTGCGAGAGCTGATTTCCGAGAGTGATCTGCCTAGTAGCGTAATCTGTTGAGGCCGTGATCTGCTGGTGCGTAATCTGAGTAGTGTCTTCGTGCCTAAGCTGGAACAGTGTTGGGGTCTGAGCTGGTTTAAGATGATGTGAGGGAGACCAGATCGGGGAGCTTGAGCTGAACGGAGGTGTGCGGTCTAAGCGGGGTATGAGAACTGTCCTGTATTGCCTGAGCAGAATTGTTGAGCAGGGAAGAAGCTGAAGCTGTGCAGGATTTCTCTGTAGCCGAGAGCTGTTGGGCGAATTTTTAAGTACCCTAGGTGGACCGACACTTAGCCATTTTATACACCTCACAATATTTATCCTCTCCCGATAATATCTCCTAGGAAACCCTCGCTAGTACTGTTCACCCGTCCTCTTCTTCCTTCGATTTTCGGAGCTTGACCGATCGGATTTGAGCAAGAGTTCTACCGTTGTAAGCGTCTGTTCGAGAATTTTTTATTTAGTAACCGTCTGGGGGCCGTTGGTGACTGGAGCAGAGGAGTCGTAGAGAGCTGGAGCGTGCGATTCTAGCACTGTCGGCTTCGTGTTGAGCTTCGTTTGAGGTAACGGAAGTTTCCATTGTTGATTTCGACCTTTGGATGTAAGTATTTGAATGGGATTTGTTTTTAGCAGTAGAGCTCGAGCTGGCCGACCTTTGAGGTGTAGGTCGTGAGCTGTTGAGCGCGAATGTGTATTGATTTCCGTAGGTATTTTGCAGATCTATAGCTCTTTTGAGTTTTTGGACCAGAGTTGCTGGCCCGAGCAGTTGGCCGAGAGCTAGAGTGTGAGCAGCGAGCTTCCTGTGTTAGCCGTGAATTGGAATAGGGGTTCTGTGGTAAGATTTGAGTTGAGGTACGTTTGAGCTTATACTAGCAACTTTGATATAATCATGTTAATATTTCCAGCGTGATGTGAGCTGCTGTGTTACGAGCTAGCAGATTTTGCCTAACTGTGTGAACTTTCGTGTATATGTTCTAGCCGAAGATGTCTAGATGTGCAGTTACATGATGGTTCTCTGTTTTAATTTCTTATGTGTTATTTATATGAGTTTATTGTGAGCTGGATCTGCCTTGAATACACGCCTATTATATTGAGCCTGATTCTTAGAGAACCGATATTCGCTGAGTCGCGATTTGTCGGCTGAATTGTCGTGCTGAGAATTAAATGTTGTCGCTGAGTCGTGATAGCCAGCTGAGTCGCTGTGATTTGGATCTGATGAATTATTGAGATTTGATTGCACAACTGAGTCGTTGTGCCTTGCTTACCGATGATTTTTGGTAGCCATCATGCATTGCACGTTTGAAATATTTCATGTTTTATATGTTAGTTGGTCTTATAGATGCTCTACGTTCTGAGGTTTGACCTCGTTGTTTTCCCGTCTTTGGGGCTGCTTTGGTTTTGTATTTGGCCATTGCAGGTTCTTCGGGTAAATCAGCTAGGCCGAGTGGTGCGTCAGTTGGTTGAGCGTCTGTTGAGTCCCAGTTATGTATTTTATGTATTGAGCTATTGAACCAGGGGGATGCCCTGCGTGAATGCTGTATTTGGAGATTTGTATTTTTTGTAATACATGTATGTTGTGGTTGTTGTTGTGTGGATATTTGAGTTAAATCCGTATTTTGAGTATGATTGTATTTTAAATGATATTTTCAGTTTAGGCCCAAACAAAAATTTTTAGCTCATATTTTATGCTTCTGCGTAATTGTGATTAATTGTGAAATAAATCTCTGTTTTTGAGCACCGGGCCTGAAATTTTGGTATGAGTTTAAACTGTGATAAGCTCGATTCTTTTCCACCACACTTGAGTCTAGGCACAGAGTTTGAGCTTTTTGTTTGTGATTGACTCTGTGATTTCTATGATTTTGTTATCTACCTCTGTGATTTATCTATATGCCTATGTGTTTACCTTATGAGTTTTGGTAGATGACGCCGAGGATAGGTAGAGGTAGAACCACTAGGCAGGCAGCTGGGGAGTCTAGAGCCCCGGAGAGCGACGAGGATGTTGAGCAGAGTGTGCCTTCGCGTCATCGCGCTGGACAAATAGAAGTTGAGATGGATAATCAAACTAGACAGTTTTGTGATATGAAGCTAGTTTTGGCTAGATTTCAGCGAACGAACCCCCCTGTTTTTACTGGATCCGAGGGTGGTTTGGTGGCTGAAGGTTGGTTGGAACACATGGTGGAGTTGTTTGATACCGTGGAGTATTCCGAGGATAAGAGATTGAAGTTGTCCGTTCTTCAGTTGAGGGATCATTCTCAACGCTGGTGGAAGGGTACTTCCAGGACAATGAGAGAGACTGGAGTCTTTATTACTTTTGAGAGCTTCGGTGCCGTGTTTCGTTGAGAGTATACCCCAGAGTCGTACTACAACAACCGAGAGAGAGAGTTCGATAACCTGGTGCAAGGAAACATGAGGGTGGCGGAGTATGCCAGGAAGTTTTCTTCTCTTCTATCATACGTGCCTCACGTTGCTAACCAGGAGAGGACAAAGAGGAACATGTTCATCAGGGGGTTGAGACCCGATCTATTCCAGACGGTGTTTTCTGGTTCTTCGACGACTTATTCTGAGACAGTGGATAGGGCGGTGGAAATTGAAGAGAGTCTTCTGGAAGCGCAGAGGTTCGGCCGACAGCTGGACGAGGTTTCCAACCTGTGCCGGTAGGGACAAAATCATTTCAGCCTCCTCATACGTCATAGCAAGAAAATCTCCAGAGGTTCAAGCCTCGACGAAAGAAGTTTAAGAGACGGTCGAATTTGAGTTCTTCTGGTTCCGTTAGCTCTGGTGGTAGTGGCTCTGGAGAGGTGACGTGTGGTCAGTGTGGGGGTAGGCACATGACCTCTCAATTTCGTGGAGTTCAGGGTCTCTGTCATAAGTGCGGGCTATCTGGGCATTTCGCTAGAGTGTGTCCTTTGATGAGGGTACAGCCCTCAAATCAGTTGCAGCAAGGTTCAGCTGGTGGTTCTTCGCAGAGACCGCAACATTTTGCCCAGTCCCAGCGATCAGGATTCCAACCACGAGAACCGTCTAGGTTCAAAGGATCTTTTAGACCTCAGTTTTCAGGACCCCAGCAAGCTCAAGAGAATGCCCTGACGAGAGAGCAAGCGGACGATATGCCTGGAGGACTTATTGTAGGTACTTGTACTATCTTTGACTTTTCTGCACGAGTTTTGTTTGATACAGGAGCATCACACTCCTTAGGACTTATTGCAGGTACTTGTACTATCTTTGACTTTTCTGCACGAGTTTTGTTTGATACAGGAGCATCACACTCCTTTATATCTGAATTGTTTGTGTATGACTGTGGGTTGAGTTCTACCCCACTGTGTGATATCGTATCTGTTTCTACCCCTGTTGGCGTGAGTTTATTGTCCAGTGAGGTGGTTTTAGATTGTGTTATTAGATTCGACGAGAACGTATTGGTGACAAATCTAATTTCTTTCGGGATTAGAGATTTTGACTGCATCTTGGTATGGATGTGTTGTCTGTTTATAGAGCGATTATTGATTGTTTTCATGGTGTAGTGAGGTGTAGACCTCAATTTGGAGAAAAAGGTATTTTTACGATGTTGATTCGTGGTCTAAGATTTCATTAGTGTCTTACATGGAGATATTTAGTCTGTTGTCGCTAGAGAACTCAGGGTTCATGATTTATGCCCTGGATGTTTCCCAAGAATCACCGATAGAGTTGAGTGATATCCGGATTGCTCAAGAGTTCCCAGATGTTTTCCCGGATGATATTCCTGGTTTTCCTCCAAAGCGGGAGATTGAATTCAGCATTGAGTTGGTGCCAGGGACTGCCTCGATTTCGAGAGCTCCATAACGATTGGCGCAGCTGAGTTGAAGGAAATTAAGGATCAATTGAGTGATCTCTTGGAGAGAGGTTTTATTAGACCAAGTATGTCGCCTTGGGGAGCTCCGATTCCATATGTGAAGAAGAAGGATGGGTCTATGAGGATGTGTGTGGATTTTCAGCAGCTGAATAAAGCGACGATCAAGAACAAGTACCCACTACCGAGAATTGATGATCTGTTTGACCAACTACGGGGATCGGCAGTATACTTTAAGATTGATCTACGATATGGTTATCATCAGTTGCGGATTAGAGACATGATGTGGCAAAGACGGTTTTTCGGACTCGATATGGGCATTATGAGTTCCTCATGATGCCGTTTGGGTTGACGAATTCCCCTGCTGTCTTCATGGATTTGATGAATCATGTCTTTAGTGAATATATCGATCGTTTCGTGATTGTCTTCATAGACGACATCCTGGTGTAATCGAGGAGCTATAGAGAGCATAAGGAGCACTTGAGGTTGGTGTTGTAGAAACTGAGAGACTCACGCTGTATGCGAAGTTCAGTAAGTGTGAATTTTGGTTGGATAAGGTAATATTTTTGGGTCATGTCATATCTGCACAAGGTATTTCGGTGGATCCTAGTAAGGTTGATGCAGTCCTTAACTGGGAGCGACCTAGGAATGTTTTTGAGATCCACAGTTTCCTGGTTTTTGCTGGCTATTATAGACGTTTCATCGAGGGATTTTCTTCAATAGTGAGGCCAATGACTCGGTTGACCCAGAAAGATAGGGGATTTGTTTGGACAGAAGAGTGCGAGACCAGTTTTCTTTTGCTTAAGGAGAAGTTGATTACTGCTCTTGTGCTGGCTCTACATTTGGGTTCTGGAGGTTTTGTGGGTTGTTCCGATGCTTATCTGAGTGGTCTGGGTTGTGTATTGATGCAGAACGGGCATGTGATAGCTTATGTGTCTCGACAGTTGAAACCCCATGAGACCAGATACCTCGTTCACGATTTGGAGCTAGCTGCTATTATTTTTGCCCTAAATTTGGCGTCAGTACCTGTACGATGAACAGTTTGTGGTGTACACAGACCACAAGAGCTTGAAGTATATCTTCACCTAGTCCGACTTGAATATGAGACAGCGTCGCTGGATGGAGTTGCTCAAGGATTTTGATTGTGAAATTCAGTACCAACCTGGGCGAATGTACTCAGTGGCAGATGCCTTGAGTAGAAAAGCTCAGCCGGCGATGTTGACGTTGTTGAGTATATCATAAGTCCATGAGAATTTGGGAACTTCTGGATGGCGTTTCCAGCAAGAAGATCAGTATTTTGTTAGTTTCTTCCCTTCAGGTTGAACCACAGATTGTGGCGGACATAAGGGCAGCACAGGGGACTGACCCATGTATCCATGAGTTGAAGATTAAAGCCAAAAATGGTCAGTCGAAATATTTTACTGTTGCTTCTGATGGATGCCTGAGATTTTGTGGTAGATTGGTAGTTCTAAACCTGATCATTTGAGAGAAACCATCTTGAACAAGGCCCATTGCAGTCGTTATAGTGTGCATCCGGGCGAAAAGAAGATGTATCATGCCTTGGAGTCGCACTTCTGGTGGGAAGGCATGAGGAATGACATTTCTGGATTTGTAGCTCGATGTTTGAACTGCCAACAGGTTGAGGCCAAGAGAATGAGACCTGGTGGATTACTACAGAGTTTGGAAGTGCCTTAATGGAATTGGGAGCACGTTGCCATGGATTTTGTGACTCGTTTACCTCATTCGAACAGGGGATGTGATGCGATTTGGGTGATGATTGACAGACTCTCTAAGTCAGCCCACTTGATTCCCTATAATGTGAGATGTTCCATGAAAAAGATGGAGAGACTGTACATTGACCATATGGTTAGATTGCATGGAGTGCCGGTTTTGATAGTGTCTGATAGAGATCCACGATTCACTTCCCGAATTTGGAAGAGCTTGCAAGCAGCGATGGGTTCGAGATTGGCTAGGAGTATAATTCACCCTCAGACAGATGGACAATCCGAGAGAACACACAGAATTTGGAGGACATGCTGCGAACAATTGTGATGGATTTCAGTGGTGACTGGCAGGATTCTTTATCCCTGGTAGAATTTTCGTATACTAATAGCTATCAATTGACTATAGGGATGGCACCATTCGAGGCTTTGTATGGGAGAAATGTAGATCGTCGATTTGTTGGGAAGAAGTTGAAGAGAAACAGTTGTCTACTCCTGAGTTTGTGCTGCATATGAAGGATCGGGTTGAGCTGATTCGAAGAAGAATGAAAGCTTCACAAGATCGTCAAGCTGGCTATGCTAATAAGAGGCGCATGCCTTTGGAGTTTCAGGTTGGAGATCGAGTGTTTCTGAAAGTTTCTCCTTTCAAGAGCTTGATGACGTTTGGGCTCAAGGGTAAATTAGCTCCTAGGTTCATTGGGCCTTTTGAGATTATTGAGAGGATTGGATCCTTGGCGTGCGATTACAACTGCCTGCTGAGTTAGCAGCGATGAATGATGTGTTTCATGTGTCAATGTTGAGAAAATATGAGCCAGATCCTTCCCATGTGCTAAGGACCGATGAAGTTGAGCTGGATCCAACCATGAGTTACGTTGAATATTTAGTGCAGATTTCAGATAGGTAGGAGAAACAACTGAGAAATAAGACTATTCCGTTGGTGATGGTCCAATGGAGCAAGCATGGCACAGAAGAAGCCACTTGGGAAGTAGAAGACAAGATGAGACAGGAATGTCCTCATCTGTTTGAGTAGGAGCGGCAGTGATCCAGGTAATCTTCTTATTGTTGCTTTGGTATTTTTAAAATGATGTGTACTATTAGTTAGTGACTGCTTGGATACATTAAGGAATGTTGGATTGTTATATTTTAGTCTTGGTGATTTCCTGGTTTTCTTCAGTCTTGATCTGTAGTTGTAATTTGATTTCAAGGACGAAATCTTTTAAGGTGGGGAGAATGTGAGGACTGTAGTTAACCGATGTCATTAATGATATGTTATGAGCAGATTAGAGGAACAGCAGGATGTGCCCACATAAGCTGTTAGTGGAGGCTATGTATTAGTTAATAGCCTAGGGGATTTGGTGCAAACTGCTGCTAGACCTCGGGTGGCACGGAACAGATCAGGCGCAGGCTGATCTGGGTAGAACGGTTCGTGATGGAACCTGCTTTGTATTGCTCTTGATTTGACTTTCTGTCATGAGCTGGTTTCTGGAGGCACCAGCTTAGAGGCGAACCGCTTAGAGATGATCGGCTCTGGGAGTTTCCCGTATGAACGTGAGCTAGATTCGGCTTAGGGAGGTTCTAAAAGCCTTGAGCTGGATGAGCGGATTACGGGAAATGGGACTGTGCTGGTTGGTGACGTCGGCTTGGGTGCAGGCTGATGGTGAGGCACAGTAGAGACAAGATCTGTTCGTGGTCTTCGGTTTTGGGATGAGAGCTGTTGGTGAGGAATCAGCTTTGAACGAGAGTTGGCCGTGTTGTGAAGCACGATCTGTTGAGATGCGCGAAAGCTGATCTTTGGCTAATAAGCTGAAATGTACGCGAGAGCTGGAAAGCGTATGAGAGCTGATCAGGTAGCTGGTGGTTGGCGAGGAGCAGCTTAGGTCCTGAGTTGAAACGGTGAGGTTGTGCTGGATAGTTTTCCGTAAGCTGTTATGATGAATCTGGGTAGATAGATCACGGGTAGTGCCTGGGCTGTTAGAAGCTATCAGTCTGGCCGTAAACTGAGTGAGCGGGTAGCAAAACCTGATGGTTGCACGAGGGCTGATTTCCGAGAGTGATCTGCCTAGTAGCGTAATCTGTTGAGGCCGTGATCTGCTGGTGCGTAAGCTGAGTAGTCTCTTCATGCCTAAGATGGAACAATGTCGGAGTCTGAGCTGGTATAAGATGCTGTGAGGGAGACCAGATCGGGGAGCGTGAGCTGAACGGAGGTGTGCGGTCTAAGCTGGGTATGGAACTGTCCTGTATTGCCTGAGCAGAATTGTTGAGCAGGGAAGAAGCTGAAGCTGCGCTGGATTTCAATGTAGCCGAGAGCTGTTCGAAGAATTTATAAGTACCCTAGGTGGACCGACACTTATCCATTTTATACACCTCACAATATTTATCCTCTCCCGATAATATCTCCCAGGAAACCCTCGCTAGTACTGTTCACTCGTCCTCTTCTTCCTTCGATTTCCGGAGCATGATCGGTCGCATTTGAGCAAGAGTGCTACCGTTGTAAGCGTCTGTTCGAGAATTTTATTTAATACCCGTCCGGGGGCCATTGGCGACTGGATCAGAGGAGTCGTAGAGAGCTGGAGCGTGCATTATAGCACTGTAGGCTTCGTGTTGAGCTTCGTTTGAGGTAACGGAAGTTTTCATTGTTGATTTCGACCTTTGGATGTAAGTATTTGAATGGGATTTGAGTTTAGCAGTAGGTATTTTGCAGATCTATAGCTCTCTTGAGTTTTTGGACTAGAGTTGCTGGCCCGAGCAGTTGGCCGAGAGCTAGAGTGTGAGCAGCGCTGCTTGCTGTGTTAACCCTGAATTAGAATAGGGGTTCAGTGGTAAAAATTTGAGTTGAGGTACGTTTGAGCTTATACTAGCAGCTTTGATATAATCATGTTAATATTTCCAGCGTGATGTGAGCTGTTGTGTTACGTGCTAGCAGATTTTGCCTAACTGTGTGAACTGCCGTGTATATGTGCTAGCCGAAGATGTCTAGATGTGCAGTTACATAATGGTTCTCTGTTTTAATTGCTTATGTGTTATTTATATGAGTTTATTGTGAGCTGGATCTGCCTTGCATACACGCATATCATATTGAGCCTGATTCTTTGAGAACCAATATTCGCTGAGTCGCGATTTGCCTGCTGAATTTTCGTGCTGAGAATACAATGTTGTCGCTGAGTCGTGATAGCCAGCTGAGTCACTGTGATTTGGATTCTGATGAATTATTGAGATTTGATTGCACATATGAGTCGCTGTGCCTTGCTTACCGATGATTTTTGGTAGCCCTCATGCATTGCACGTTTGAAATATTTCATGTTTTATATGTTAGCTAATCTTATAGATGCTCTACGTACTGAGGTTTGACCTCGTTGTTTTCCTGTCTTTGTGGCTGCTTTGGTTTTGTATTTGGCCATTGCAGGTTCTTCAGGTAAATCAGCTGGGCCGAGTGGTGCTTCAGTTGGTTGAGCGTCTGTTGAGTCCCAGTTATGTATTTTATGTATTGAGCTATTGAACCAGGGGGATGCTCTGCGTGAATGTTGTATTCGGAGATTTGTATTTGTTGTGATACATGTATGTTGTGGTTGTGTTGTGTGGATTTTTGAGTTAAAATACGTATTTTGAGTATGATCATATTTTTTAAATGATATTTTCAGTTCAGGTCCGAACGAAAATTTTTTAGTCCATATTTTATGCTTCTGCGTAATTGTGATTAATTGTGTAATTAATCCTTGTTTTTGAGCACCGGGCCTGACAAAACCGTCCAGGTCGCCAGAAAAATTAACCCAAAAATATATAAGTTCAGGTTGGGTCGGATCAACCTAGATTGATTCAAAATGTGATGCCCAAGGCTTAAAAGAGGGCGGGGAGTGGTCGTCGGTGCCAAGAGGTTGCATGGACAATGAGTGGCTCCTGACAGACTTCTAGGCGAGGGGAATATGAATGAACTTATCTTACATCGGAATGAGAGGGTTTTTGAGACTACGAAGTTATGAGACTGTGTAGTTCAGATTTAATGGTACTAATCATATCAACAAGGTGTATCTTCTTTTCTGATAGGTTATCACTTAAGAGATCTAAAGTTAAATATGCTTGAGGGAAAAACATATTGGAAAGACCAGTGTTGGTACAGCGAGGACAGTCTTTAAATCTAGGGTGTTGCAGTTGGTATCAGAGCCGATATCTCTTAGTATGGTGTGGTTCGTGAACGAACCTAGCGGAAGCTAGTGGGCATGTGACGCATGGGACTCAAAAAATGGCGTGGAGTGATCGTCGCTGCCAAGAGGTTGCACAACAATGAACAGCACCTGACAGGCTTCTAGGCGAATGGGCACATGAATGGACCATCTCACATCGGAATGAGAGGAGATTCCGAGACTGGGATGTTGTGACACTTTGTAGTTGAGGTGGACTTATCAGATTTAATTAGTAGTACTCATACCAGCAAGGTGTATATTCTTTTCGATAGCTCATCAATTAAAAAACTTCAAAGTTAAATGTGCTTGACCTGGGGAAATTTTGGGATGGGTGATCCCTGTCCCAGGATGCGTGCGAGTAAGGATAAAACACGCTAGAAAGACCAGTGTTGATATTGTGGAAATAGTCATTAAATCTGGGGCTTTGCACAAAATGAATTATATATATATTGAAAAATATTGATATCTTTTTGTTACCGATATCATAAAATGTTAGTATCGAAAGATAGGATCAGATTGCCTCGCTCGGGGGACAGCATAGAACAGAGACATGTGTGTTTAAAAGCAATAGCATTTTAAAAGCAACGAGACAGCATGCACTATCGGACCACGATTTGAAAAGGAAAGAGTTGCAATAACTCCGGTTCTTGAAATTTACGAGCATCGAGAGCATATCAAGTCTGATCAGAAAAACCAAACGCAAAATACCCGACATACTCTCTGAAACTTAAATTAAAATCAATTAAAAGATGAATGCAGTAAAGCAGTAAACAGTACTTGATAACAGACAGGAGATGATATTTGGTTATGGAAATTCGAAGCCACCGCTTCTACGTATCCTCTTCTTCCAAACTGGAATGTTTCACTAGAAGACTTTGATTTAGAAAACAACTTATACAAACCAACCTCAGCCGGGACTTATCACACTGCCCAAACTGAGACTCCTGGACTCCAATTGCAGATGTTTAATATCTCTCCATGAATACTAAAAACAGTAAGTTTAACTTCTTTGTGCCAAGAAAACTTTGTGTAGTTTTGATTGACATTCAGTCATCTAATCTGTTTCGATCATCTCTCGAATATGTGATTGAATGTGTATGTGTGTGAGGAGATATGGTGTGAACACTCGAATATAACCTCACATACTGTCGTCTTCTGATAATGTTCAAGACATTACGGCAACGCTTGGTACTGCACAACTGATTTCTTCTTTTCTCGTCCGAACTTGAACTCAAGTGCACGCACACAGCTTCTCTTTTCTCTGTTTTAAGTTTAGATGTATTTATAGTCTCCGTACTGATATGAATGTTGGACACAAGTTTCTAACCATTGCAAAAATCTTCTGTAAGGTTCTGACTTTGTGTGCTTGTTGTCCTTCCTTTGTATATGAGTGAGGCTATTTTTTATCTTTGACTTCTCTGAACTGCCAATTTTGTCATACTGGAGAGAGAAATCAGTTTGAACCTCTTCTATTCAGTCTTGAGTAATGCTTTTTCAAAATACTTTGTCATTTTTAACTGGTAGTCTGTGCTGATGTGATCTGTTATGTTCTGATCTGGTATGAACTTTACTGTTGTTAGGATAAATTCAGAAGTTTGGGTTATGAAAAATAAAAGAGAGATGAAAAAATAAAAAGAAATCAAATACACCAAAGTGACAAGATCTGGACAAAGCTTACTACGTTGGACGAAGAAATCAGATCGGAGCAGAGTCAATCTGGTCAAAGAAAAACCAGCTCAGAGCATTCATGTACGCTGGATGAGGATAAACCAGCTTAGGATAATAAGGTGTGCTGGTTGAGAACCAGCTAGCCACTAAGTAATGCACATACCATCTCAAAGATTCTTAACCGATTAAGGGCAGTCATATTGAGAAAATTCGACTGAATTGATTTACAACTGCGAGAATAGATCGTAGATAACGTACCAGCTGGAGTAATGATAGGAATAACAGATCAGCTGGAAGAACAGTTAAGCCGAACCAGCTCCAAGCAGAATAACTTCACGAGTGGTATAGTATTGAAGATATAAGCGTACAAAGAATGCTATCTGAACAAAGACTTGAGCAGAATACTTCAAAACAGAATGGATAGGAACAAGCTCATAACCCGATTAAGAAAAGCAATTCAACTGTTCAGGAACCAGATCGGTAGACCAGATGAGTGCTAGACAACGTAGAAAATTGAATTTTGGAATTCTTGAAGCTACGTACAGTTAGATATGAGACATTTGACATCTCTGCAATGATTTGTAGTCATTGTAACTACTTTGAGCTAAAATCAGATACGCAGAGATTGAGTTCAAACTGAAGATGGCGCAGAATTGCCAAAAAGGGCAATTCATTTAATGGAGCTGTACTTTCATCGTACAAGCATTTAAGACATCGCAGGAAATTCAATTTGACTGCATACAACGTGTCTACTGGCTACATTTATTATCGTTGCATCCAAAGAGTATAAATAGAAGAGAATAGCAGCTGAAAAGGGTGACGAAACACACAGTAACGAACTATAAAGAGATTATCACACAAGTTAACCAGCTCTTCACAAGAAAAGAGAAGATCATATCGAACCAGCTCACAACAAGTGACGCACACAGAGATAGTTTTATTCAATTATTGTGCTCACACTCTTCTATACACACACTCTATACTGTCAAGCGATTATTGTAAATCATAAACAGAGAGTGTAGAGTGCTAGAGTAGCACAACCAGCTCAGTGTTGTTTCAGTGTATTGTTGAACCAGATCACGGGTCTGTGTTCGTGGTTGAGTGCTAGGAGTTCTCGTAGCTACTAGTTGCAGGATCGGGTTTGTACAAAGGTTTGAATAAATCAAATCTTCTAATGGATATCCTTCCCATTGAGGAAGAAAGGGAGACGTAGGAGATATTGCTCCGAACTTCCAGAAACAAACTCTCGACTCTTGATCTTTTACTTTCTCACACTTGTCTAAATTGTTCACTGTTTGAATCGTGTCCTTTCCTCATAAAATTGTTTTATTACACGACACAAACGGCAATCACTGAGAACCCTTCAAGATGGTAACTCGGCTGGAGGTTTGCGTCGAGCAGTAAAATCATTGAATCAAGTTTTAAAATAAAAATCTAGCAAAGGAGTTCATTCACCCTGCCCCTCTAAACTCCCTAGTTTGTTTTCGATCCTAACAAGTGGTATCAAAGCTCGGTTTCTCGGTGTTTGAACAATTTATTCATTTACATTTATTTAAAAATTTCGATCTCTCAAAATAAGATTCCTATGTTTTCCAAGTAGGAATACGACGTCTGGAAGATCCGGATGCATGCGCACCTAGCAGTACAAGACGATGACATGTGGTTTGTTATAACCAACGGACCGATGCAATAATGAAGATGAATACTGCTGTGGCAATAACTGCCGGTGCACCTCAATGGATCGAGAAACCCATATTTGAGTGGACCTCGGAGGACAAGAAGAAAGCAAATCTGGATAATGACGTGAAGGATATATTATACAAGACGCTAGACAACAATTTGTTTAGCAAAATCCATACTTGCACAACTATGAAAGAAATCTGGGAGAAGCTGACCCAGATATGCGAAGGCAATGAGGAGACAAAGGAAAACAAGTTGACAGTAGCCTTGCAGAAATTTGAACTAATCTAGATGAAACCCGAAGAAACTATGGCCGAGTTTGATGAACGATTCAGCTCTTTGGTGATTGAGTTGGCCAGATTGGGAAAATCCTACAATAACAGGGAGTTGGCCCTGAAAGTTATGTGCGCACTACCCAAGGAGTGGGACGTCAAGACCATGGCCATGCGAGAATCGAAGGACTTGAATAAAATGGAGTTGCGTGACCTATTCGCCAATCTGAAGGCCTACGAATTCGAGCTTGAAACTAGAGCAGAGTCTGAGCCGTCCACCTCGCAACCAACCAGAGCTCTTGCTGCTACAATATCAGAACAAAGTCCATGTTCTACAAGAAGCAGATCGGTAGAGGAGATGAGCAAGGATTCCATGGCCTTGTTCATCAAGAAATAAAAATTTATGCGGAAGCATAATACTAAACCCTATTCTTTTGATTCTCCCAAGAAAATTGTTAACTCTCCTTCTGATGTAAATGCTATAACTGTGGCAGGCCTGGTCACTTCATGGCTGATTGCAGAAACCCAAGAAGAGAAGCAAAGAAGCGACCAGATCGCAGCGCCAACAAAGATAAAAAGGGGAAGAATCTCTACCGAAAGGGTAGAATGGAGAAAGCAATGGTTGCTGAGGAGAACAAAAGTGCATGGGCTGACTCAGATTCAGAGAAATCCAGCTCTGGAACCTACTCATCTAGCGAGAACGAATATGAAGTACAGTGTCTCATGGCCGATGACACTGAGGAGGTATTTGATTTTTCTAGTCTTGAATTCACACGTGAGGACATTTTTACCGCATTAAATGAAATGGTCCTAAAATACAAGAAGCTTTCTCAATCATTCTAGGAAGTTAAAGCCGAAAGGGAGAGCTATGCAACAAATACCGAGCTAGTTAGCTCTAAAGATATGCAAGCTGCTCTAAGTAAGCTTGAAACTGAGAATGAAAATTTGAGAAGCAGGTACGAGGATATGCTCTGTGAAAATCAGCGACTAGCTGACATAATTAGCTCATGCACCAGATCTTCTGTCTCACTACAAAAACTTCATGGAGCTACAAAGCCATCTGGTGACAAAACTGGTTTGGGCTATAATAGCGATGAGAGCAATACAGCAGAACTAGTAGTATTCCAAGTCTGGAAAGAACAAAGTTTAAAACAATGAACTTTGTAAGATACAGCACGGGATAGCTTGCAGAGGCAAAATCTGATAAGGATAAGATAGTAGATCAACATCCGATCTGGCAAGGCACGTTTTGTGGGCTGAGGTATACGCTCCTGAGAAGTATCAGGAGAGCTGGCTCAACAAAAGAATTGCACAGATGCGGAGTAAATCCAAATCTGGTGGTATAAAACAAGGCCAGCCCTCTCGAACTTCAATGACGGATAGGAAGTACAGGACTCCACACCATAAGCACAGATCGAATGGTTCGTATGTTGCATATCAAGCTCCCTCCAGATCAAAGAACACACACGGAGCACACAAATACTTGACGCACACACCGGTAAATGGATAAAGATTATCCAAGTGTGGGTCCCGAAAGGTTTAATCAAATCTGGACCCAAATGAATCAAAGGGTACCAAAATCTCTTGATATGTGATTGCAGATACAACAGGTATCAAGATTGGAGCAATCATCATGGTATCTGGACAGTGGATGTGCAAGACACGTGACTGGAGTTCTAAGCTGCTCACAGACATCAATCTTGTAATGGACCCAAGATCATCTTTGGTGATAACTCTAACGGTAACACTGTGGGTAAGGGTAAGCTTACCCATGGTAATTTTACTGTCAACAATGTTCTCCTGGTTGAGAACTTGTGCTACAACCTGATAAGTATTAGTCAGTTGTGCGACAGTAATTACCCTGTCAAATTTCAAAAGCACACATAACGATTTTGAATCCGGAAGGTCTGACCGTGTTGGTAGGATATCGATCTGGTAACACCTACAAAGTCGACTGGTCGGATCAACCGCATACAGAACAAACATGTCTAGTAGCTGACACTTTGAAGAGTTGGCTATGGCATCAGCGGATGAACCATCTGAATTTCAAAACTATTGCCAATCTCAGTAAGCGTGAGTTAGTTGATGTCTTGTCCAAGCTAAAATTTTCAAAAGACAAGATCTACTCTACCTATCAGTTGGGAAAACATTTAAAATCTACTTTCAAAACAAGAGACAGTGATAAAACCTCACGTAAGCTGGATCTTTTACACATTGATCTTTTTGGTCCAATACCTGTAACCAGCTTAGGGGGAATGAAATACACTCTTGTCGTGGTTGATGATTTTTTAAAATTTAAATGGGTGTTGTTTTGAAATCCAAAGATCAAAATTCCGATCAGCTGATCAAGCTCTTACGATTACAAAATGAGCAATCTTGAAATGTCAACCGGATTAGGAGTGACAGAGGAACAAAGCTTTTAAAATTTAAAATTTCCTCCTATCTGGATGAAATTGGAATCAAACATGAGTTGAGTGTGGCTTCTACAACTATGATTGTTGATTCCGGTATCTCAAATAAATTTTGGGCTGAAGTGGTAAACGCGTCTTGCTATACTCAGAATAGATCAATGATAAACAAGCGACATGGAGTTACCCCATATGAGATCTGGAATGGCAAGAAATATGACATTTCATATTTCATGGTGTTTGGATGCAGATGTTTTATTCATATTAATGGTAAAAAAAATTTAAAAGCCTTTGATATTAAATCATTATGCAGGTATCTTTCTGGGATACTCAGCTGTAAGTCGAGCATATCGAGTCTTCAATAACAGAACACTATATGTCAAAGAATCAACGTATGTGGTGTTCGATGAAACCATTTTTAGATCAACATCAGCGTCAAAGATACATGATCTGTGTACTCGTATGAAAACTACTAATCTAGAGGAATCAAGTGACGATGAGGTACTTAACAGATGTCAAGATGATGACCAGCACGCACGGGACAAGCCGATTACCAACGTAGATATTCAGGATGTTGAGAAAGCTGGTCCGGATCATGATCAAGCTGGTAGAGACCACTCACAAGCTGATACGACAAACATAACAAGTGGTCCTACAACAAGTGAAATTCCAGTAGATCCAGTTGGGATGCAGGGGGAACAGCTCGAACCTTCTACCTCATACAGACCAGGTCTTCGGTGGAGTAGAAATCATCCACCCGAGCTGGTCACAGTAATCCTATTGCATCAGTTAGGACACGAGGCCAGATGATAAACGAATATTTTAATTCCACTTTCATATCACATATAGAGCCTAGGAAAGTTGAAGAGGCCTTAGCAGACCCAAGCTGCATAGAAGCAATGCAAGAAGAACTAGGGCAATTTGAACGTAGTAAAGTATGGCATCTAGTTTCTAGACCTGAGGATCAAAACATTATAGGTACGAAATGGGTCTTTAGGAATAAGTTATATTAACAAGGAAATGTAGTTCCAAACAAAGCCAGGATAGTAGCGCAAGGGTATAGGCAAGAAGAAGGAATAGATTTTGAAGAATCCTTCACGCCCATAGCACGACTGGAAGCCATAAGAATCTTTCTTGCATATGCATCATTCAAAAACTTCAAAGTTTATTAGATGGATGTTAAAAGTGCATTCTTAAACGGCATCCTGAATGAGAAAGTGTATGTTACACAACCTCCTGGCTTCGTTGATCATACAATACCAAATTTTGTGTACAAGCTTGATAAAGCATTGTATGGTCTGAAACAAGCTCCCAGAGCTTGGTATGACACTATGTCCAAATTTTTGATAAATTATGATTTTGTTACTGGATCTGTTGACAAGACATTGTTCAAATTTGTGAAAAATGATCATATCTTGCTGGTACAGATATACGTTGATGAGATTATATTCGGATCTACTAATTCCAAGCTATGCGACAAATTTTCCAAACTTATGCAGGATAAATTCGAGATGAGCATGATTGGGGAGCTCACGTTTTTCCTAGGACTACAAGTAAAGAAGCTTGAGGATGGAATATTCATCAATCAAGTAAAGTACACAAAAGAACTTATCACGAAGTTTGGAATGGAAAAATGCTCAACAGCTGCCACTCCCATGAGCGCCTCCATCAAGCTGGACAAAGACGAAGCTGGAACTGTCGTTGAGGTAACCATGTATCGTGGGATGATTGGTTCGCTTCTATACCTCACTGCAAGCAGACCAGACATTATGTTTTCAATCTATATGTGTGCAAGGTTTCAAGCTGATCCAAAACAATCACACTACATGGCAGTTAAACGCATCTCAAAATATTTGAAAGCCATGCAGAAAACGTGGGTCTTTGGTATCCCAAAGATTCAAGTTTAAACTTGATTGGTTATAGTGATGCAGACTATGCAGGGTGTAAGATTTATCGACGCAGCACAAGTGGCACTGTCATTCTTGGTTGATCGGTTAATCTCATGGTTTAGCAAGAAATATACATCAATTGCTACGTCCACCGCTGAGGCGGAGTACCTTGCAGCTGGAAGTTGTTGCTCTCAAATGCTATGGATTCAACAACAACTTCGGGACTATGGGGTTGATGCACAAGAATCACCATCTTTTGCGACAACAATAGTGCAATTTCAATCACTCAGAACCCTTTGCTGCACTCCAGAACCAAGCACATCTACATACGCCATCATTTCATTCGAGACCGTGTGCAAAGGAAAGACATTCGGGTGGATCATGTACCAACGGATCAGCAAGTAGCTGATATTTTCACCAAGCCTCTACTGGACGTTAATTTTTCTACTTTAGAAATATTTTAGGTCTTTTGGATATGTCTTGATTATGTTCTGCATGCAAACCATTTCATTCGAGACCGTGTGCAAAGGAAAGACATTCGGGTGGATCATGTACCAACGGATCAGCAAGTAGCTGATATTTTCACCAAGCCTCTACTGGACGTTAATTTTTCTTACTTTAGAAACATTTTAGGTCTTTTGGATATGTCTTGATTATGTTCTGCATGCAAACATTCAGGGAGAACAATATAACTCAAACAGATAACTCAAAGGTCCGCTGTTTGTCTTCTCGCTGGTATGCAATCTGGTCCAGCTTGAACCATGTACAGCGTGATGTTATCATGGTGTTTGTGTTATTTATTTCTGTGCTGGCATATAGTAAATTGAACGGTGGAGATTGGGTTAGCGTTTGAAATTAATTTTAAAATCGGACGATCTCACTTCTGGAATTTCAAGTCGTTTTAACCCGATGATGACACGTGTCCAGAAAAACCCTTCTCTCTTCCCGTTCGTACATAAACTATTCTACTTTACTTTTTACAGTACGCCTTTCAAAATTCCGCACAATCGAACTCTCTTGCAATCAAATCACTGAAATCTTTCGTCAATCCTATGTAAGTTTCATATTTCCAATCCCTAATTATTATGGCCGCCCCCTTCTTTGTTAACGCCTTGCAGGTCGATTTTGAATCTGTACTCGCTATGGAGCATTCTGGCATGGTGCATATGTTCAAAACTTTGGAGAATGCAGGGCCCAAAGGATTTTTGAATGTAACTAGTTCAGTGTACGAGAACGCTATGGTTGAGTTCTTTGCTAATGTGAAGGTGATAACAGGAACAATGGTAAGCTTTGTCGCCAATAGGAAATTGGCTCTGACGAAAGAGGTTTTTGCAAAAACATTTGGGCTACCCACTGAGGGGCTGACGAGTATTCTGGATATTCCAAAGGAGACTGTGCTTGAAATGAGGAATAGGTTCTCTGGATCAGATGTGTCGTTCAAGGAAC
Source organism: Dorcoceras hygrometricum (assembly GCA_001598015.1). Taxonomy (NCBI): domain Eukaryota; kingdom Viridiplantae; phylum Streptophyta; class Magnoliopsida; order Lamiales; family Gesneriaceae; genus Dorcoceras; species Dorcoceras hygrometricum. The sequence goes on along the minus strand of KV004136.1, from coordinate 176,313 downwards.
CCAGTAAAAAGAAGTCAATGAAGATAGAGTTTTTCCTGTTGCACAATGTTGTGGCAAAGGCGCTGTGTGCGAAATCTGGGTCCTTTGATATTGTCACCAGCGAGAAGTTTGACCTGATGGTAGCCATTTCTGCCGGTTTAAAAGTAAACTGGACACAAATTCTTTTCAATACTTTACTTACTATGGTGAACAATCCTTCTAGGCAGTCACAAGGTTATGCTGTGCAAATTAGTGCTCTGTAGGAAAATCAGATGAAGGCTGATCTGGGGAATCAGTCAAGCTGCACCCACCGAAATCCTAACTAGTAAATCTGTGATGACATATGTTAAGAAAAATCAAAAAGTAACTCTGGCTGGTGAGTCCAGCAAACAAACTGGGATACAAGAAGTAATACCGAGGGTGGTGAGACGCATATATCCCAGCCGGTGGGACAATAAACAAGGGTTGTAGAAAAGAAGAAGGAAGTACGTCAAAAGAAGAAGGCAGAAACGACGGAGGTGGATAAGAAAAGGAAGCAGCTGGTAAAGAAGGTGGTGACAAGCCAAACCGTGGAGGCTAGGAGCAAAGATGCTCCAGAGAAATCCTCGTCTCAGACCAGCTCAGACTTGGATTCACACCCACAGGGTGAGCAAAAGAAAAAGGTGGTACCTAGCGCAAGCAGGTGGTTGAGTCCTCGGACTCAGAGCCTACTGTATGTCTTCCGATTAAGAACTTTGGGAATAAACATCGGACGAAAAGAACTAAGAAGATGTCGTCCACTGTTGATGATCACACAAAGTCTCAACCCACTCCCATCCTGACCACACCAGCTGGAGATGCAAAGGTATCTACCGTTGGTGGACCCGAATTCAACACGGACACACGCACTAATGATTCATACATTGCTGATGGCCCAGAAGAGCATGAGAGGAAAGCTTCAGAACAAGATGAACAGGTTGTTGGTGTTTATCACAACGATGATAGACATGAAGAGGATCATGGGTGTGACATCCAAATGGACCAGGAAGGTCCCGATAAAAATGTGTCTAATCTTGCTCAAGGAGAGCAAGAAAAATCTACTGTGGATGGTCTTACTAGTCATGAGGGAGAAACCACAGAGATAGAGGACTAGGTGGATAAGGAAGAACCGATTGTGCAGGATGAGAGAAGCAACAAAATTTAGAATGAAACAACTACCAATGACAGGGCTATTGTCGTACGGTCTGGTCCCAAGCACCCAGCTCAGCTGACCAGACATATAATGAGCAAGGTATCTTTTCACCCATCCAGATCCGGGTGATCAACTGGGCGATGCACTTTTTGCCAAAAATTGATCCAGTGGCAAAAGGCAAGGGGATGCTGGAAGTCGTTGCCATGTCTAACCCAGTCGAGGAGCACTGTCAATTAGTGCTCAACACCGCATGGGAAGATGTATCCAGCACAATGGCTGATTTTGATGAATGGCTGCACTTCCTCACTGAGGTAAGACTCAGAGATGTTCCCTGCTTTGAAGACCTGACCAAACTTGAAGACCAATTTCTGCTGTTGGCTGAGACAGAGAAAGTGGCTGAACTACTGTACCGAAGGTCGATGTTGATGTACAAGATGTATGAGATAAAAGTCCAGAAGCTGGTAGATGAGCATGTGGCAAATTTCAAACTAGATTTCCCGTCTGTAAACTATGATTATCTGTGCATTCTATTTCTCAGCAAGGAACTCAAAGAGATCGCAAGGCAGCACAGAGATCAGTGTGTACTAGCTGGATTACCAATTGTAACTCCGAAAACATCATTTGCAGGAGTGATGCCAACATAGCCACTCCTCGAATTACCTTGTCTACAGGGGCAGCATCAACTCAATCAGCACAACCACAGACTCTTGCCCTTGAGTTCTCCACTCAGGACGCACAAGAGCAAGCTGAGAAAAGTGAATCAGCTCAGCAAGAAAAACAAATCGTTAAAAATGTTGAGGTCATTAATCGAATGGTTGAGCGAGTAGAGGATACCGAGAACAAACAGTCGGGTTCTACGGCTAAACAACAGACGGTGGAGAAACCGGATCCAAGAAAGGCGACGAACATTCAAAGGAATATAGGCTCCTCTGGATCAAGCTCTACTAGCCTTTTTCCCACAATGATCCCAGTCTCACTTTGAGCTCTACTCTCCATCTGGAACCAAGTCCATCTAACCTCCAGATGGTTGTATATACTATTAATAGTGAAGAGAATACACGTATATCCTTTTAAGAGAACACCGATTCTTCCCATACTGGTTCAAGCAGGTCTTTGTATCCAGTTCCCCGGCAAGTCCCAATACTGGTTATAAGCTCGAAGAGGTAGAGAAGATTATTGCTTCACTGGACTCAAGGATAATGTCAATGGATTCCAGGATGATTTCTGTGGATTCAAAGGTACAATCAATGGATTCGAGACTTGGATCTATGGACTCAAAAATTGAATAGCTGTTGAATTTTCAGAAATTTCGGAAGCACGACTTTGGTACCTACAATCGCTCTTTATATGATAAGATGGATACGGTGGCTGGCAATGTTAAGTCTTATCAAACATCATTGGAAACCACCGTTCTTCATCGATGTATGAGATAAAAGTCCAGAAGCTGGTAGATGAGCATGTGGCAAATTTCAAACTAGATTTCCCGTCTGTAAACTATGATTATCTGTGCATTCTATTTCTCAGCAAGGAACTCAAAGAGATCGCAAGGCAGCACAGAGATCAGCGTGTACTAGCTGGATTACCAATTGTAACTCCGAAAACATCATTTGCAGGAGTGATGCCAACATAGCCACTCCTCGAATTACCTTGTCTACAGGGGCAGCATCAACTCAATCAGCACAACCACAGACTCTTGCCCTTGAGTTCTCCACTCAGGACGCACAAGAGCAAGCTGAGAAAAGTGAATCAGCTCAGCAAGAAAAACAAATCGTTAAAAATGTTGAGGTCATTAATCGAATGGTTGAGCGAGTAGAGGATACCGAGAACAAACAGTCGGGTTCTACGGCTAAACAACAGACGGTGGAGAAACCGGATCCTAAGAAAGGCGACGAACTTCAAAGGAATATAGGCTCCTCTGGATCAAGCTCTACTAGCCTTTTTTCCCACAATGATCCCAGTCTCACTTTGAGCTCTACTCTCCATCTGGAACCAAGTCCATCTAACCTCCAGATGGTTGTATATACTATTAATAGTGAAGAGAATACACGTATATCCTTTTAAGAGAACACCGATTCTTCCCATACTGGTTCAAGCAGGTCTTTGTATCCAGTTCCCCGGCAAGTCCCAATACTGGTTATAAGCTCGAAGAGGTAGAGAAGATTATTGCTTCACTGGACTCAAGGATAATGTCAATGGATTCCAGGATGATTTCTGTGGATTCAAAGGTACAATCAATGGATTCGAGACTTGGATCTATGGACTCAAAAATTGAATAGCTGTTGAATTTTCAGAAATTTCGGAAGCACGACTTTGGTACCTACAAGCGCTCTTTATATGATAAGATGGATACGGTGGCTGGCAATGTTAAGTCTTATCAAACATCATTGGAAACCACCGTTCTTCATCATCTTACCGAGCATCAGATTCAACTGGCCAGTGATCTTGGCTTCGTTAAACTACAGCTGGCAGAATTGGTTAATCACCTCAAGCAGGCTGGTGATGCCAAAAAAGGGGGAAGTGGGCAAAGTGGTAGTAGACTGGTGGAAGGGTCAGGTAGGCAAGGGGAAGGTTCGAGTAGTACAAGAGGTAAAGGACTAAGCCCGAGCTTTATAAGGGGTGAAGAGAGCAGCAGATATAAGAGAAGTCGATGGCTTTGAAGCGAGAACGGTCTTAGTAAATTTTGTATAGGACTAAGTTGTTTAGAGCTAAAATTGTTTTTGTAATTAGATATCGGTCTATAAAACTCTGCTTTACTACCACATCTTTGTCATCACCAAAAAGGAAGAAATTGTTATGATAAATTTCAGAAGTTTTGGTGATGAAAAATAAAAGAGAGATGAAAAATAAAAATAGATCAAATAGAACAAAGTGACAAGATCTGGACGAAGATTACTACGTTGGACGAAGAAATCAGATCGGAGCAGAGTCAATATGGTCAAGGAAAAACCAGCTCAGAGCATTCATGTACGCTAGATGAGGATAAACCAGCTTAGGATAATAAGGTGTGTTGGTCGGGAACCAGCTGGCCACTAAGTGACACAGATACCAGCTCAATGATGCTTAACCGATTAAGGGCAGTCATATTTAGAAAATTCTACTGAATTGATTTACAGCTGCGAGAATAGATCGCAAATAATGGACCAGTTGGAGTAATGAGAGGAATAACAGATCAGCTGGAAGAATAGTTAAGCCGGACCAGCTCCAAGCAGAATAAATTCACGAGTGGTATAGTACTGAAGATATAAGCATACAAAGAATGCTATCTGAACAAATACTTGAACAGAATACTTCAAAACAGAATGGATAGGAACAAGCTCAGAACTCGATTAAGAAAAGCAATTCAAATGTTCAGGAACCAGATCGGGAGACAAGCTGAGTACTGTAGAATGTATAAAATTGAATTTTGGAGTGTTTGAAGCTACGTACAATCAGATATGAGACATTTGACATCTCTGCAGTGATTTGTAGTCATTGGAACTACTTTGAGCTAAAATCAGATACGCAGAGATTGTGTTCAAACTGAAGACGGCGCAGAATTTCCAAAAAGGGCAATGCATTTAATGGAGCTGTACTTTCATCTTACAAGCATTTAAGGCATTGCAAAAAATTCAATTTGACTGCATACAACGTGTCTACTGGCTACATTAATTACCGTTGCATCCAAAGAGCATAAATAGAAGAGAAGACCAGTTGAGAAGGGTGACGAAACACATAGTAACGAACTATAACGAGATTATCACACAAGTTAACCAGCTCTTCACAAGAAAAGAGAAGTTCATATCGAACCAGCTCTGTGAGGACTTAGAAATTATTAAGTATGATTTATTAGCTAATCATATTTGGATTAGGATTAGCTAATTTAGTTTCTGATTTTTGGATTTTCATATTTGAGGATTTGGTGATTTTTCAGAATTTCAGATCTGAGCGGGATCTGGATGTTCAGATCTGTCCCTCGCGTTTTTGCGTGAATTGCCGTGAGCAGGGAGTGAAACGCTGTCGTTTCAGGTGCTAATCAGGTATGGCGTTGCAAGAGGTAATACGATGTCGTATCGTGTTTTCAGATTTGACGCTAGTGATTGGGATCTGTTTAGCGGGCGTGAACAGATGTGAGCGTCTATTTGGTCAAGTCTGGATGAGTGTTAGCGGGATCTGTTGTGAGAGCGGGACCCCGATGCTACGTCGTTTCGTTAAGTTGCACGACACCATTTTGATTAGAAGCGCGTGTTTTGTTTAGAGAGTCAGATCCGAGATAGTGACCAGATGTGAATGATAGTTGAGGCCATATTTGAGGGACTTCTGCCTTTGCAATGGGATCTAAATTTGTCGGTGATTGATTTTCACTGTAGCTTAGACTTGGGGATTTTAAATTAAGTGTCGATCAGAACTTAAGAGTATTTTCGAACCTGATATTTCTTATCTTCGTCCCAGACAACCCTCGATTGGTAAAGTTTATCCGAACCCTATTTTCATCGATTGCCATCGTTTTACGCCACCGTTTGGAGAAAGATTGGTAGCGCTGAGCTCGTCTTCTCTAGGGCTTTAGATTGATACCAGTTTGGAGACTGGAGTCACCAGATTTGAGGAGCACGAATTTGTTGCAGTGTTCGTGTATCTTCACGATTGTTGACCCGTAGTTCTTCTGTTCTTTAGCAGCTTGGGTAAGTGATTTCTTTCCATTTTAAGCTTCGTTGAGAGCTGAGTGGTGCTCTGTAGAATTGAGATAGCTGAGTGAGCTATGAGGCTTTAGAAATTAAGCTGTATGAGTTGATATTCGAGTTGATATTGAGGTATCTTGACAGATTTGAGCAGGTAGTGGCTTCTGTTGAGTTCGTCGTGAAGCTACTAGGGTTGTAGACTTGTGCTGGTTGCTGCGCCCTTGTTTTAGTAAGATCTGTTGAGGTAGAAGCTGAATTGAGGTACGAATTGAGCTAGATTTTAGCAGTTTTGTTATCATCTTTGGGATATTTCTTTCGTGTATTAACTGCTGTTCTTTGTGTTGATTTTTTGATGATGCTGTGCTCATATCTGTTTGTGCGTGAGGTATATGTATGATATCTGTTGTGAATTCACACATACATATTGAGCCTGATTCCTTTGAGAGCTGATTTCCTTTGCACGTTGTGATCGGCCGGCTGAGTCGTCGTGCCTGACAGGTCCAACGTTATTTTTGCTGAGTCGTCGTGTCTGAATACCACACTGCCTTGTGATGGTCGGCTGAGTCATCGCACCTGAAGATCACAAGATGATGATGATTAATGAGATCTTCACAGCTGAGTCGTTGTGCTTTGTCTACCGATAATTCTTGGTAGCTCTTTGCATGCATTGCACGATTGAGATATTGCATTGTATGATGTGATAGATGCTTTTATTGTGCTCTTCGTACTGAAGTTTGACCTCGTTTATTTTCCATGTTTTGGGCTGCCTTGGTCTGTATTGTCCTTGGCAGGTTCTACAGGTAACCAGGCTGGACAGAGTGGAGCTTCAGCTGGTCGATCTCCTTTTTGATTTGAGTCCCACTTGTATTGATATATATATATTGAGCCAGGGGATGTCATGTGCCTTTATTTTAATTGGGGGATCTGTAGTTGACTGACTACTTGTTTTATCGTATGATGTATGAGTTTTGAGTTAAACTCTTATTTTGAGTATGAATGTATTTTGAATGATATTGGATCAAGCCTATATTCGAAAATTTTTAGCCCATATTTTATGATGCTTCCGCATAATTGTGACTAATTGATGTATTAACGCACCGGGCCTGACAAGATCACAACAAGTGACACACACACAGATATTTTTATTCAATTCTTGTGCACACACTCTTCTATACACACACTCTGTAGTGTCAAGCGATCATTGTAAATCATAAACAGAGAGTGTAGAGTGCTAGAGTAGCACAACCAGCTCAGTGCCGTTTCAGTGTATTGTTGAACCAGATCGCGGGTATTTTTTCGTGGTTGAGTGCTAGGAGTTCTCGTAGCTACTGGTTGCGGGATCGGATTTGTACAAAGGTTTGAATAAATCAAATATTCTTGTGGATATCGTTCCCATAGAGGAAGAAAGGGAGACGTAGGAGATATTTCTCCGAACTTCCAGAAACAAACTCTCGACTTTTGATCTCTTACTTTCTCGCACTTGTCTAAATTATTCACTGTTTGAATCGTGTCATTTCCGCATAAAAAAATTTTTATTACACGAGACAAACGGTAATCGCTGAGAACCCTTCAAGCTGGTAACTCGGCTGGAGGTTTGCATCGAGCAGTAAAATTATTGAATCAAGTTTTAAAATAAAAATCTAGCAAAGGAGTTCATTCACCCCCCCCCCCTCTGAACTCCCTAGCTTGTTTTCGATCCTAACAACTGTTCTGCTCAACTGCTCTTGATCTGATATGTTCTATTCTGCTTATCTTTACACTGCTATGAACTAAACTTTTCTTCTCAATCCAGTTTGAACCTCTTCTATTCAGTCTTGAGTAATTCTTGTTCAAACTGCTTTGTCGTTACGAACTGGTAGTTCGTGCTGATCTGATCCGTTCTGTTCTGATCTGATATGAACTTCACTGTTCTGCTCAACTGTTCTTGATCTGATCTATTCTATTCTGTTGATATGTACACTGTGCTGAACTGAAATTTTCTTCTCAATTTTGAACGGATCTGCTCTTCTCAACTCTGAATTGTCACTGTTCTTCTCAATCGAGCTCATTTATTCGTTTATATTGTATAGTTATTCAGCCGAAAATTCTAATATGATCTAATCTATTTCCAGCAAGATCTGCACACTTAAATAAACATCTTAGAATTGTAATTAAAAGTTATGTGCTCATTAAATTAATATCCGATCTGTTTCCAGATCCAACAATCTCTCTTTTATTAAAACAAAACTTGGATTAAAAAACATGAAAAATAGAAAGCACACTTAAACAAATTTTCAAATTATTTCTCCCCCTTTTGTGGGAAGAAAAAAGGTTAAGAAATCTTGCTTCCTCGTGAATATTTAAAATTAAAACTCTCATCTGAAATACAGCACAAGATTTTCAAAAAGAAAATATTTTGTAAGGATGACAGTTTAGAGAAAAACAAAATGCACCATTGAATTTTCAAAAATAACACGTGCTACTGATTTTTCCCATTTATGGAGATTAAGAGATAAATGATAATCGAATTAACAGAATCTCTTTCATTTTCTCTACTTTTACCTCATGTAAACTATATTAGTTTCAGTAGATCAAGGAATTGAAAATTCCATTGTCATCTCAAAATAGTAAGTTCACAACTGAAAGATGGTGATCTCACAATGATCTTTTCTCATTTGTTCTACAAAAAACATTAGCACATCCAAAAGAAGGAAAATGACGTCCACGCAGATCCCTCCTAGAATGATATGTATCAGCTCTATAGAAGATATTCACTGTAATTCAAAAATCTGTAATCTCCCTATCTTCATAATATGAGTTTGATCTAGTTATGTTTTTTATGTTGCATGGTATGCATGTCATGTTTACAGCCTGTTTGAGTTACGGACGCGTGGACGAGACTAGGGACGACCGAGATGAAAATAATTTAATATTTTTAAGTTCTTAGATTTTTAAGAATAAATTTATTATTTTTTTAAGCAGCAATTTTTCAAAAGTGGGTTTTTTATGATTATTTTTTAGGGGAACCCGTTTTTCGCCTATACGGATTGTTTTATTGAAATTTAATGTATTTTAAAATTTGGGGAGGCCTTTATTTCGAAAATTAGAGGTTTTAAAGCATGGAGTAGAGTTTTGATTAACTTGGTAACTTAATGGAGGGATAGAATAGTAAAAATCCTTTTAAATTCTCTTAATTAAACCTTAGGGGTCATTTTAGTCACCCTCGTTTTCTCAAACTAAAAACGTTTGCAAACCCTAGCCTCCATTCTCTTCTCCCACACTCTCACGCCTCCCCCCCTCACCCTCAATATAGAAAATTCAACGTTTTTGGTGATTCCAAGGCGGTCTAGTCCAGATCTCGCGTCCTCTACGTCGGTAACTCGCGGAATCTTCCTTTTCTCCGGGCCAGGCATGTAATGTCAATTCCTTTTCTCACCATTTACACCATAGTAAACTGTTTTTAACGTTCACTGCATGATTTGAATGTGATTTGTTTAGATCTATGCACAATTGTTTTAGATCCATGCATAACTCAAGAATTTTCAGCATGCTTTTGATCGGTTCTTGTATTGATTCGGCTAAGGGCTGTTCACGAGGCTAGGGTTCGGTCCAAGGGTGGTCAAAGTAGTTATTTCATCGAGTTAGTACCACATATGTCCAAACAGGAAGCGATTTGGTCAAGGAATGAATTAGTTACGAATTTTATGATCAGCATGTGTCCTGGCTTGTCATCTGTGCGCAATAGTAGAGTTGTTGGGGTCGGGTATGTCAATCCATGTGGCCTATGTGGTTGAAGATTATTGCAGGAGATATATCATTGAGTTAGGGTCACGTAGGTCCAAACGGCGAGTGATTTGGTTGAGGAACGAATTAGTTATGAATTTTATGGCTAGCACATGTCCTGGTTGCATGCTGCACGCGAGCAGTAGGCTTGCGGGCGTCACGCGAGCAGTAGGCTTGCGGGCGTCGGGTTGGTCACCTCCTGACCGTTTTGAGTCTAGTTTGTTCCAGTGGCTAGTGGTGTGAGTTAGGTGACTTGGGTCAAAACAAAGGGTGATGTGTTTAAGAAATGGATTTTTAATGATTTTTACCATTTTGTCGCTCGAAGTGAGCCTTGTCGGGTCATTTTTGTGAAAATTGATATTTCGGGTCTTAGGGGCTGCCAAAGTTCGTGGATGACTTTATTTGATGTTTGAAGCATATTTTAAGATGTTTTTCAGCCTTTTTAGAATTTATTTGATTTATGAGATTTTTGGCAATTTTTCATGACAAATTGATGCCTTGAAAATGATTTTTAGCATGTGTGATTTTTAAATTTTCATGGCTGGACCGGATCAGTTAGTCGAGTCTCGAGTCAAAATATTTTTAAAGTTGATCCGAGTTATTTTAATGTTGGACCGGACTTAATATTTATTTTAAGTTGTTTAGTCAAAATGTGAGTCTTTGGATTTTAATTAATTCAAAATTGACCATGGGATTTTAATTGGTCAAAATTGATTATGTGAGTTTTGATTTAGTCAAACTTGACCCTTAGTTTTATTTTAAAGTCAAAATTGATCAATTATTTTAAAGTCAAAATTGGTCAAGTTATTCTAAGTCAAAATTGATTTTGAAATTAGTCAAAATTGGTCTTAACATTTTAAAGTCATAATTGGATTTTAATTAGGGGGTCATGCGATTTTGAATTAAGTCAAAATTGGAATGTGTTAGAAATTTTAAGGAGAATTCTTATAAGTCTTGGGCTAAATCAAATGTAATGTTAAATCTAGAAGTAGTGGGTCAGGCTCCTGAACCAGTCCTTGACCGAAGTAGAAAATGTAGAAGCCGGTGAATGTATTTTAATTATATATGTAGTATTCTACGTACGTAAATGTAAAGTCAAAATTGATCAATTAGTTTTAAAGTCAAAATTGGTCAAGTTATTCTAAGTCAAAATTGATTTTGAAATTAGTCAAAATTGGTCTTAACATTTTAAAGTCATAATTGGATTTTAATTAGGGGGTCATGCGATTTTGAATTAAGTCAAAATTGGAATGTGTTAGAAATTTTAAGGAGAATTCTTATAAGTCTTGGGCTAAATCAAATGTAATGTTAAATCTAGAAGTAGTGGGTCAGGCTCCTGAACCAGTCCTTGACCGAAGTAGAAAATGTAGAAGCCGATGAATGTATTTTAATTATATATGTAGTATTCTACGTACGTAAATGTTTTAAAGGAAATGATTAAATATACATTGACGGGCTAAGCTTTTAAATTGCATGATTTTAAGAAATGCACGCATCATGAGATTCTATAAAATGATCAGGCATGATTTTTTTAAAAATAAAACCCGAGGGATTGAAGTGATGAGGCAAAATTTAATGATGGGAGCTAGCCGGGTAGCCGGGCCCGGGTGTGAGACCTGAAAAGTTGATGAGATTAATTTAGTTAATTAATCGGGTTTTGTCGAGATCAGCTTTGAGTTGTTGCACTTGGAGAAGCTATCGGGTTCTGTTTGTCTCTAGAACAGCTTCGGTGAGTTGAGTTCTTTCGCGGAATCTGTTCAGTAGCGAATGCTGGGTTATCGCTGAATGTTAGCGTTCAGCAGTGAGGACGTGAGCAGTTGTCGCTGAGTGTTAGTGTTCAGCAGTCGTAGCAAGATCAGTAGTCGTTGAGCAGTAGATAGTGTGCTAGCGTGTTTCAGCCATGGGTAGCTAACGTCGTCGTTTGAATTAGTTGGAACGACAGCGTTTTGGATTAACGAAGAAGACTCAGCTATGAGTTGCGTTAGCGTCAGCTGTGTGAGAGATTTGTTGTTGCGTTGCGAACAGATGTTGGTTAGTGTTCAGCAGTGAGTAGCGGGTGACGTGTCCAGTTGCGACAGTAATTCTCTGCGACGTCGTTTGAGTTAGTAGAGATCTGTTGTGATTTAAAGAGAGATCTGTTGCAAGATCTGTTTTGCGAGCGGGAATATCAGTTGCGATAGATTAGTGTGGTGGATACTGTTTCTTCAGCTGTGAGAAGCTTTGGCTTTTATTAGAGAGGACTTGGTCTTCGAATTGAGTATCCAGTTTCCATACTTAGAATATTTCCCGATAGTTGATCTCTGTCGCGATGCCCTAGCTACTGTTCACCGAACCTTATCTTCTTCGATTGCCGGTGGTAGACAGCTCCGACGAGAGCGAGAGTGGTAGCGTTGGACTCCTCTTGCTGAGATGCTTCGTTTGGTGGTGCTTTACAGACGTTTGCTTGAAGCTGGTGAGGTGTGCGAAGACATCTCCCTTGTGTAGTCTGTTAGCATAAGCGTCGGATTTCGCTCCTAGCTTGTTGGGGTAAGTTTAGATCCTACCTTTAAGCTGTTTAGAGCTTTTTGTTGAGTTAGAGAGGTAGGGTAGCGCTGGTGGAGTTCGTAACTCCCAGTTGCTGTTTCCTGTACTTCAGTCCCTGAGGTTTTGTGTGTTGCCGTTGAGCAGGTGGTGGATCTGCGTCATTGTGGCAATCTGCTTGTAGTAATTGTTTCCCAGAGATTTGAGGTACGGATGTGAGCTTGTTTACAGCTTAAGATTGAGCATGGATTATGTGCCTGATGTGTATGCTCTGTGCTGTTATCGTTTATGTTTTGTTATTGTATATCAGCTGTTGCATTTATACACGCATTATCCTGATGTGTATGCTCTGTGCTGTTATCGTTTATGTTTTGTATTGATATCAGCTGTTGCATTTGCATACACGCATTATCCTGTTGAGCTCTGTTTTGATAGCTATGCCTGCTGTTCTGTTCTGTTAGTACCAGGATGCTGTTTGCGAGGATGTAGCCTTGATCCCTTGCATAGCATTTGCATATTGTCTATTGCTTTTCTTATGCTGTTTATTGCTACTCTCCGTACTGGGGTTTGACCCTGAGGTCCCTCTGGGCTGGTGTTTGTTGCCTGTGTGTTGTTTCAGGTTTCCCAGGTTTCTCTGCTGGTCGTGGTTTTGACCCAGCTGGAGGTGCCCCAGGAGGTGGTTAGAGTTTCCCAGTTAGCGTACAGCATATTTGTACTAGTACTGTCAGTCGGGGAATGCCTTGTGCTTTTGGGATTCAGTTGTATGATGTAGTACTTGTATTTTGTTTCAGGTTTCCCAGGTTTCTCTGCTGGTCGTGGTTTTGACCCAGCTGGAGGTGCCCCAGGAGGTGGTTAGAGTTTCCCAGTTAGCGTACAGCATATATGTACTAGTACTGTCAGTCGGGGAATGCCTTGTGCTTTTGGGATTCAGTTGTATGCTGTAGTACTTGTATTTGTTTAAATGATGTACTCTTGTACTGAGTGTTTGTAAACTGGGATATTGTCAGGCCTCGTGCTCACATCAGAGTAAAACACACAAACACATGCGGAAGCTAATAAAAAGCGGGTAAAATTTTCGCTTTTGGCCTGACGGTTTAAAACAATATAATTTAAAATACAACAATACTTAAAGTAATCCCAGCTTACAAAATCAACCAAGCAAAGGTTACAACATACAACCCGACAGCACAGAAAATGGCATCACATGGCTAACATCCAGATACAATAACCTAAGCATCACCCGGGACATCCCACCCACGGTGATACAAGTACATATAAATAATATACATAACTGGGACACTCTAACCACCTCCTGAGGCACCTCCAGCTGGTTTAAACCCACGACCAGCCGTGAAACCTGGGTTCCCTGAAAACAACACAACAAGGAAAACAAACCAAGCCCCAGAGGGACATGGGGTCAAACCCCAGTACGGAGAGCAACTGAGACAGTTGTATGCTGTAGTAAAAGCCCCAGAGGGACATGGGGACATGCCCTATGCTTTTGGGATTCAGTTGTATGCTGTAGTACTTGTATTTGTTTAAATGTTGTACTCTTGTACTGAGTGTTTGTAAACTGGGATATTTTAACTATGTTGGTATTTTAAATTATATGTTTTAAACCGTCAGGCCTAAAACGAAAATTTTAAGCCACTTTTGTATGCTTCCGCTATTGTTTTGCGTGGTTTATCTCTGAGTTGTGCACGAGGCCTGACATTTTTGGTATCAGAGTTTAAGCTGGGATAAGCTCGATTTCTGTTGATCACACTTGAGTCTAGGCACAGTGCTGTGTGTTGTATGTGCTTGACTATGTGATCTATATGCTGCTTTTAATTGTGTTATATCTGTTCTGTTGTGATCTTACCCCCTTAGTGTTTATTAGATGCCGCCTAGACGTAGTGGTAGAGGTAGAGGGCAGATTCCGGAAGAGTCAAAAGGTCAGACGGAGGGTGATCAGCGTAGTTTTCCCTCTCGTGGTCGCGGTAGGCAGGCCGAGGATGAGGTTGATGAGTTGGCTGCTCGAGTGAATGACATGGAGATTTTCATGGAGAGGTTTCAGCGCATGAACCCTCAGGTTTTCAATGGAGACGAGTCTAGTGCTGATGCAGATTCGTGGTTGCAGCATGTAACAGGTTTGTTTAACCGTGTGCAGTATGATGATGATCTCAAGTTGAGTCTGGCTACTTTCCAGTTGAGGAGATGAGAGTGCGGTATTGCCGCTCGCCCTCGCATCCTGGTAAGAAACAATAGCAATACAACGAAATACAAAGCAGTGGCTGCAACAGAACTCTGAATGCAATATGGGAAATACGTGTATGCATAAACATAGCAGCTAAATTAACAGCAATCACATACAATAGCAATACAACGAAATACAAAGCAGTGGCTGCAACAGAACTCTGAATGCAATATGGGAAATACGTGTATGCATAAACATAGCAGCTAAATTAACAGCAATCACATATGCACACAGCAACATCCACGGCAATGCACAAGCAGCCATCTAACATTAAATCTCACGCCAACTCCCAGCTACATCAAGCTCAGATCTGTACCTTATACTTTCTGTGCAACAATTACCACAAATACAAGCCCGAGAGATTCAATTCCAACACCTGCCGAAGCAAACACATACAAAACCATCTCAGGCATTACACAGAAGGTCACGGCTGGGAGTCACGCACTCAAACCAGCTATCATCCTACGCAACAACTCAATAGGAAGCTTAAATTAAGGCTAGGAACAAGATCTTATCAAATACAAACGAAGTTCTACCTGAACTATGCAACACATGAACAGGGCAGCAACTTCGCGCTCCACAACTAGCCCACCATAGCCTCCAAAAAAGGGTATAGGATGAAAAAGCTTCTCGAGAGGAGTCCAACGCTACCTCGATCGTGAAAAATGATGACCGGAATCGACGGGAATTCCATCGGAGAAACTCACGATGAACAGTACTCTAGGGTTCGAGACAAGGTTCGACAATCGGGAGAATATTTCACTAAGTATGGAATCTGGTACTTAAAATCGAAGACCAAGTCTCCTTATAAATACATCTCGCAGCTGCCAGCAGTAGGGATAAATCCCACCGACAAACCCAGTCGACAACACTGAAAATACAACCAGCAGTTGAGAAGCAAACCAGCTGCTGAATCTCTCAAACAACGCTATCAAAACAGCGTCGCATCAACTTATCCAAACAACGTCGCATAACCCACGTCATCATTGCTACCAACAGCTGGTCACCCAAAACCAGCGACTGGATAAATAACACAACAGATCCTTGCGACTGGATTCAAATATCATGACATACTCCTCACGACTGGTACCAGACTCAACACTTTAAAACGCTGAGTTTCAACTAACTAAAACAACGTCGCCTCCACTAATCCAAACAACGGCGTTTTGCACCCGCTACAGGAACTAGCTGCTAACAGATATCACCCAGCAGATACCTCACCAAAACGTCGCCGTTTCTCAAAGTTCCTTAGCGCTCTCTACTGAAATCCACGTAAGCGTTGCTGCTGGTAGATCCTTCCCAACACAACGCAACGCTCAAATGCCAACTGCTGACAGATTTCATCAAACGCTAAACGACAGCGTATTGCGCCCGCTACAAGAACTCGCTGTCAACAGATTTCGAACACAACGAAATACCGAATATACTATCTGCTGACAGACTTCACCATCTTCTAACTCAAAATACCAAAATTACAAAAACTTCCAGAACTCTTAAAACCGATTAATCCAAAAATTAATCTTTATCAATTCCGGGTCTCACAGATATTTTAAGTATGTTGGTATTTTAATTTATATTTTTAAACCATCAGGCCTAAACCGAAAATTTTAAGCCACTTTTGTATGCTTCCGCTATTGTTTTGCGTGGTTTATCTCTGAGTTGTGCACGAGTCCTGACACCGGGGATCCCCTGTTTTAATGTATGATTATGAGCCTATGGATCCATGTGATCATGACATGGTGAAGTGTCAAGCATAGAGGTGTGAGGGATCCCGATGTAAGGTCGGGTGAACCGCACCGCCACGTACGTTGGTTATTTCGACTGATCAGTCACACGCCTGTTCACATTCACTGATGACTCATACGTTTTTCATGTTACGTTATGTCATGCCTTATGTACGTTATATGTTATGATATGTTATGAAATGTACGAAGAAGGTTTTAAGATAATCCATGCATACATGTTTAACATTATTTTATTACAAGTATGTGCTTGCATGTGACTTTATGTATATGTACCTTGTTATTTTAAAAGATAGAGCATGTTGAGCCTCTAGACTCACTAGGTTTAAATGGTGAAGGTGATGACCCTGTGGACTTTATTAGACCTTCTAGGACTTACTTTGAGAACCTTGACTGATAGGACTAGCGAACTTAGAAATGTCTTAGGCTTCTAACTGCTTTTTGGGATTTAGTATGACCGTAAACGCGTGCCTGTGTGACGTTTCTGTTTCAAGCTAGATTCGTGTGCTTGGTGTCACTAAACTCTCTTTGCTAGACTCAGGGGCAACCCACTCGTTTATTTCGAATACGTTCACACAAAGGATGGGTATTGTTCCGGAGAGCTTGGGTGTAGCTCTCGCCGTGACGGTTCCGTCAGGAGAGGAGTTGACGATGACCAGCGTCATGTAGGGATTGACGATGATGTTCCAGGATCACACGGTCAGATCAGATTTGGTCGTTTTTCCAATGTCATGATCGACCTCATCCTAGGCATGGATTGATTGACGGAGTTTGGAGCAGTGATTGACTTTCAACGGAGGACAGTGACTATCAGGCCGCCAGGGCAGAAGGCCTTCTTGTTTGAGGCAGCGAGGAGACCGTGGAAACCCAGATTTATATCTTTCCTACAGGACAGGAAGCTAGTTGAGATCGGATGTCAGGAGTTCTTGGCTATTGTTACCGCTACAGGAGATTCAGCTCACTGTCTGATGTGGAGGTAGTCAGGGATTTTGCAGATGTCTTCCCTGATGATGTAGTGGGAGTTCCACTGGAGCGAGAGGTGGAGTTTTCTATCGAGCCGATGCCAGGTACAGTGCCTATTTCTAAGACACCATATAGTTTGGCTCCTATCAAGATGAAGGAGCTGAAGGAGCAGATACAGGAGTTGCTCGATAAGAGGTTCATTCGCCCTAGCTTTTCTCCATGGGGCACGCCAGTTCTGTTTGTAAAGAAGAAGGATGGCAGTATGAGGTTGTGTATTGACTACCGGGAGCTTAACAGAGTTACAGTGAAGAATAAGTACTCACTCCCGAGGTAGAGGATTTATTCGATCAGTTGCAAGGAGATTCGGTGTTCTCGAAAATTGATTTGAGATATGGCTACCATCAGTTGAGGGTTAGAGAGGAGAACTTGTCCAAGACTGCTTTTCGGACACGTTACGGCCACTATGAGTTCTTGGTGATGTCGTTTGGCCTGACGAATGCCCCGGCGATTTTCACGGACTTGATGAAAAGGGTATTCAGACAGTACTTAGACCAGTTCATCATTGTTTTCATCGACGACATTCTGGCCTATTCGAGGAGCTTGGAGGAGCATAGGCAGCACTTGCAGACGGCTCTATAGACTTTGAGAGAGCACAGATTGTATGCCAAGTTCAGCAAGTGCGAGTTTTGGATGGAGCAGGTGGCATTCTTAGGGCATATTGTGTCGAGAGATGGGATTTCAGTCGACCCATCGAAGGTAGAGGCAGTGTAGAACAGTGGGATTCTGAGGAATGCAGTGGAGATTCGCAGTTTCTTTGGTTTGGCAGGTTACTATCGCATATTTATCAAGGGCTTCTCTTCGATTTCAGTGCCCTTGACAGCCCTGACCAAGAAAAATGAGAAGTATGTGTGGAGTCCCGAGTGTCAAATGAGCTTTGATCAGCTGGAGGACGCCCTTACTTCAGGGCTAGTGTTATCTATGTCGGTGGATCATGAGGAGTTTGTGGTGTACACGGATGCTTCTCTGAGAGGTTTGGGTGCAGTTCGGATGCAGGGAGGCAAGGTTATTGCTTATGCGTCGAAACAGCTGAAGAGTTATGAACAGAACTATCCGACGCATGATCTAGAGCTTGCAGCAGTAGTGTATGATTTGAATATTTGGAGGCACTATTTGTACGGAGAGAAGTGTCAGATCTTCACCGACCACAAGAGCCTCAAGTACTTGTTCACCCAGAAGGAGCTGAACATGAGGCAGCGCAGATGGTTAGAGTTGGTGAAGGACTATGACTGTGACATTAGTTACCATCCGGGTAAAGCTAATGTGGTGGCGGACGCTTTGAGCCGAAAGACTGCAGTAGTGGCTTATTTGTCAGTTGAGAGGCCACTACAGGCTGAGATAGAGAGGTTTGGGCTAGAGTTTTATTCAGGAGGATGTAAACCGAGTTTGGCAGCGCTCACTAGTCAGCCGACTCTTTGAGATCGGATTAGAGACGGGCAGGCCTCCGATGAGTAGTTACAGCAGTGGAGACAGCGGGATGAGGCCAGAGGACGAGACCTGTACACAGTTGAGGATGGGATAGTCCATTTCAGAGGCCGTATGTGGGTGCCGAGTACTGGACAGTTGAGAGCCGAGATCTTATCTGAGGCTCATGCATCGACGTAGTCCATCCACCCAGGGAGTAAGAAGATGTACAGGGATTTTCAGACACTGTATTGGTGCTTGACCTGTCAGCAGGTGAAAGCAGAGCATCAGCGACCAACAGGGTTATTGCAGCCACACCGTATTCCCGAGTGGAAGTGGGTGCATATCACGATGTATTTCATGGTTGGATTGCCCAGGAGTCCCAGAGGGTACACGGCGATATGGTTGATTGTGGATAGACTCACCAAGTCAGCGCACTTCTTACCGATGAAGACTACTTTCACCCTGACGTAGTACGCAGAGCTTTATATCAGAGAGGTTGTCAAGCTTCATGGCATACCAGTCTCTATAGTGTCGGACAGAGACAGCAGATTCACATCTGCGTTCTGGAGGAGTTTACATGCCTCTTTGGGGACTAGATTTGCGTTAGCAAGGCATTTTATCCGCAGACGGATGGGCAGTCGGAGAGAGTCATCCAGATCCTGGAGGATTTGCTGTGTGACGCCCAAACCTATGGGAATCAACGGAATGGATTAAATGGAAAATCGAAAAGAGATACAAGGACTAAACGCAAAATATTGCAAGCTGTATTCCCTTACAAAAAAAATTGAACGTAAACAGTTGGCGCCAAAAGTGAACAGTAAAACAGATTTGGAATACAAGAAAGAGATTTCGATTACAAAATTCGATATTACAACTATTGGAAATCTATATGAATTCTCTATTATTGTAATGGATCTTAATACAGTTTGACAAAAGATCAAAAACAACAACAGCTGGTTGTGCCGAAACGCTGGCCTTCGACAAACACACGCAGCCCCCAAATCTGGTTCAACTTGCACCACCTGCCTGCTCCTGAGCTGTCTCACCTGCATCGGGAAAACTAGTGAGCCTAGGGATTCAAAAAGTAAAACTTAGGATAACAAGATCACATAATGCAGGCATAACTGAAACGTAATACATAATTAAAGGAAGTCATCTGAGCTCAAATCTTGCTACTGAAAATACAGATCGGAACATCAGATCTGAATTGCTTAACTCTGTGACTCATGGCCTAGATGCTCTCTGGTGGTCCTAATGCATGAAGCACGTTATCTGGATCGGTAACTCTCTGTGAATGGATTACCGTAATTCCATAATCATGTCCCTTCTAATGATGGGATTACAGTCATACCATAATCCCGTCCCTTCATGAATGATCGGGTCCTCTATGCCATAAGTCCTTAAAACTGAAATTTTACTTCCTTTACTTTAAAAAAGCTTTTATACTTAGCACATGTTCGAAGATCGATCGCTGAAAACTGGAAGATTCACTGCTATGAAACTCATTTTATTTGTTGGATCTGTGTTTACGTATCAGAATCTTAATTTTTATTAACACAAAACCTGCTATTATTTTACTAACGATTTAACTTAAGTGCGCAGGTTGAGTTGAAACAAACAGACGCGATTTTGAAGGCCTAAACGAAAGAATTTGGCCAAAAAGCAGCTCAGTCGTGGCGTATTCGTGAGTCTTACTCTTTGGGCCGTTTCGGAGGGGGTAGCACCGGCCTCATGCCAAAATACCCAGCCGGATTATAAAGTTTGCTCAGCAGCGAGCTGTAATAAAGCACTGTAGCAGATCAGCTGCATGAAGAAGATGAGAGCAGTTAGAAAAGAAGAGAGCTGATAGAGAAGATCTTAATGCAGATGAGGACATCCAAGCTGGTACAGTGAGGGGACGCCAGAGCTGGATCAGCAAAGGAAGATTAGCAAGGTAATCCAAAGCTGGTACAGTGAGGGGACGCCCAAGATGATTCAGCAGAGGAGATCCAAGCTGATCAAGAAGTTCTGCGTAGAAGAAGAACTGAGTTACGAAGAGCAGAATCAGCTTAGAACAGTTGTGGTCAAGAGCAGCTCAGAACTAAAAGCAGATAAGAAGTGAACAAAACCAGCTGGGACAAACCAGCTCAGTGACCAGCTTGGAGCAACCAGCTCAGACGGACAAAGCAGTTTGAACACAAATACATGTGAAGATTGAATTAACGTTTGTCAAATTGATTTGCTGCGTCCCGTTCACATCAGGAACAGATTCACAGAGCTCAATTTCAGCAAAGGCTGCAGCACATTAAATGAAGAGAGCTCAGAGTCAACAAAGCCTACAAATGCAATTAATGCAAAAGGACACAAGGTACAACATTGTCAGAACTTTACAGAAGCCTTTACAACGGCTACATCTTTGTGTCCAACGGATAGAATTGCACAAAAGGCTAAAAGGCTAGCAAGCACATTAAAATGAAGAGAGCTCAGAGTCAACAAAGCCTACAAATGAAATTAATGCAAAAGGACACAAGGTACAACATTGTCAGAACTTTACAGAAGCCTTTACAACGGCTACATCTTTGTGTCCAACGGATAGAATTGCACAAAAGGCTATATCAAGAGAAGAAGCTGGCAGCAGTGAAAGGTGTGCACAAGAGCAGAACGAAAACAAAAAAATGAGAGATGCACAACAATAACGAGGAAGAAAACAGAGTATATTCAGCTTAGGAGAAGCACTTCCCAGTGTGTGAAAAACAAAAGAAATAATGAGCTTACACTGTAAACTTCTCACACACAGATTCACTGACATATGAGAGCTGAGAGCTTAATTGATTGTTGAGTGAATCAGATCAAATACTTCCATTGTAGTCTTTGGACAGAGACGTTAAACAAGTCTAGTAGTCTTTCGCACTGAGACAGTAAAGAAGTGTGTGTAGCCTTTCTCACTGGGGCATAAAAGAAGTGTTGTTAGTCACACAGCTTGAGGACTTAGTGTGTGGTGGTTGATGCTAGGAGTTCTTGCGGCTGTGGGTCGTAGGATGGGGTTGCAGTGAGGATAGTTGTAATCAAAGCCTTCTAGTGGATCCTTCCCATTGCGGAAGAAGTTGAGATGTAGGAGATTGAGCTCCGAACTTCCATAAAAAAATTCGCAGCGTACAATTTTTATTTACAGCTTTCTGCACTTAGTTTCTGCATACTCATTGCATGTTTTAAAACCTGTTCATTTAGCTTTCAATTTTCAGAGTTCAGTTTGAGTTGTTTCCGCATTTTATTTCTTACACAATCTGTTTCTCGGTGCTCAAAATCTTTCAAGAACACTGAGCTACTACAGCTCAAGATATAAATAACCAGATCGATTGTTCTTTCATTGAGCTGGTTTCAATGACCAGCTAGTACTAGGCTCTTGCACTGTGCTGGTTTAGCGCTGAGTTGGTCATACATAAAAGCAATCCAGTTTCTGTTGGCGATAATGGCGATCCGGATCCCGTTTCCCGGGGGCGCAGTGGAAATCAAAAATTCAATAATCATACATAGGATGTTTATCGAATCGTTACCTTGCTGGCGTGGCGCCTGGCTCCGACCAGTTTCACGAGGAAACCGGCACTTCAAACGGTAGGCGGCGGTAGATCCTCAATCAGGTCCACGACCGGAATCAAGATCCCTCCGTCAATCTGCACTAGAATAACTGAATGATTTTACCACGGACGGAATCTCCTCAGCACGACGATCGGATCAAGTCCGATCACGGGGCGACGACGCGTGGCCGGCGTGGGGCGACGCGTGAGGCGGCGCGGCCGAGGGGAGGAGAAGAGGTGGGGGGCGGCGGCTCTATGCTTGGAGCTAGGGTTGTGTGTAAGTTAATTGTATGATCAAAGCCCTAGTACAATACTAGTATATAACAAATATACATGGGCTTGAACCGGCCCATTGGACTTGGGTCAGGCCCAAGTCCATATGAACATTCGGTTCATTTGAATCACTACGGTTTCATCATAACTCCGATCGACGATCAGATAGGACCGATCGACTCAGTTTCCAAAACTGACATTATGATGTGAAAAAAAAATTTTCAGATTACCTAGTCCAAAATGATAGTTTTGCCCCTCAACTTTGGGAAATCGCAATTTGACCCCTGTTGACTTTTAGGAAGTCGCACTCCCTAAATCCTCTTCCCTCGAACCTCTTCGAGTTCTACTATTTTTCCCTTTCTATCAAGTAGAAATTCCCTTTCCATAAAGGTGGCATTTCTAGAAACAAACACTTTTGTTTTGTTGGGATAGTAGAAGTAGTATCCAATATAATTCTTTGGATACCCAATGAAAGCATAAGATTGGACCTAGTATCCTAGCTTATCTCCCACTGTCTGCTTCACGTAAGCAGGACATCCCCAAATCCTCATGTATGAGTATTTGGGTGGTTTGCCCATCCATATCTCATATGGAGTCTTATCCACTGCCTTGGTGTGGACATTGTTCAACAACATTACCGCCGTTTCGAGCGCATAGCCCCAAAACGAGGTAGGAAGCTCAGTGAAGCTCATCATAGACCGAACCATGTCCATCAAGGTTCGATTACGACGCTCCGCTACACCATTGAGCTATTGTGTGCCCGGATGGGTCCACTGCGAGAGAATCCCATTCTTTTTAAGATAGTCTTGAAATTCAGCACTTAAGTATTCACCACCTCGATCGGATCGAAGTGCTTTAATACTTTTACCTAACTGATTTTCTACTTCAGCTTTGAATTCTTTGAACATTTCAAAGGATTCAGACTTGTACTTCATTAAGTACAAGTACCCATACCTAGAGCAATCATCGGTAAAGGTGATGAAGTATGTGTGACCGTACTTAGTACCAATGCTAAGTGGACCACACACATCAGTATGGATCAAATCCAATAGGCCTTGAGCACGTTCAGGCTTGCCCTTGAAGGGTTGTTTAGTCATCTTTCCCTTGAGACAAGATTCACAAGTCGGTAGGGAGTTAATGTCTGACAAATCAAACATGTCACTCCTAACTAACTTGTTCATCCTACTTAGGGAAATATGACCTAGCCTAGCGTGCCAAAGTTGTGCTGGGTTCAAGTTATCGCTTTTCCTTTTAATTGTTGTTGTATGTGTTTCCACATCACGAGTTGGAACTGGTTTTAATTTTAAGGTGTATAGATCGTTTTCGCGTTCCCCAATACCAATCAAACATTCATTCTTGTATATATTGCAAATCGAATTAGCAAAAACACAAGAATATCAATCACTATCAAGCATAGAAACAGAAATAATGTTCTTTATCAATTCGGGAACAAATAAAACATCTTTCAATAACAACTTAAAATTTGACGACAGAAATAAATAAACATCTCCTATAGCTACTGCAGCAACTCTTGCTCCATTGCCCAGCCTCAAGTGGGTCTCACCCTCTCTAAGACGCCGGCTTCTTGTCATCACCTGCAAATCATTGCAGATATGAGATCCACATCTGGTATCAAGTATCCAAGAAGTTGAATTAAGAGACATATTTATTTCGATATAGAACATACCTTTTGCAGTTCGCAACTGCTCGAGGTACTCATTGCAGTTCCTCCTCCAATGCCCAGACTTGTGGCAGTGGTGGCAAACATCCTCCGACTTGTTTGACTTGGAAGCCTTTGCCTTGGGCTTCTTAGTGGGATTTTCCTCCTTCGCAGGGGTAGAACGCTTCTTACCCTTGCGTCTGGGCCCCTTCTTCGCAGAGGAAGAAGAGCCCATAAGGGGGACGGGCTTGTACTTCTTTATGGTTCCCTCAAACACGACCAGCATGTTAACCACCTCTACAAGGGTGGCTGCCAGCTTGTTCATGTTGAAGTTGACCACAAAGGGGTCGAATGCAGCGGGTAGTGAGAGGAGAAGCACATCCACAGAAAGCTCGTGTGGAAGTGTGATATCAAGGCCCGCCAGCTTTTCAACCAGCCCAATCATACGAACCCCATGCTCGCGGACCGAAGTCCCATCGCGCATGAGGCTCGTCATAAGCTCCTTGATAGCGGTGAACCTCTCATGTCGAGAGTTCTCCCCATACAGTTCCTTGAGATGAAAGAGTATGTCAGCAGCATACTTCATCTTCTCAAAGCGCCGTTGCATTTCGTTGGACATCGATGCCATCACATAGCATCGAGTCTTAAGCTCGTCGTCCCACCATTGTTTAAGCGTAACCAGCTCCTCAGGGCTGATATCGGCAGGGGCTTCCTTCGGAGGGCTCTTCTCTATCGTATAGAGAAGTTTCTCCGAAGCCAAGACAATGTTGAGGTTTCGAAGCCAGTCTTGGTAGTTCAGGCCGGTGAACTTGTTGCTATCCAGTATAGAAGCGAGTGGGTTTTTGATCGAAGACATTATAAAGCAGTTTATACTGAAAAGAAAAACAGACATGCATTACTAACTATATTTGAAAAACGCTAAGACATAAAACAAGGTCATTTAGTTTTATGAATTACCCTCCCACTATTTTAACGATTTCACCATCCTCTAATGAAATCGGGAAAGCAAGTTTCCTTAGTGGGTACACGGAGTCCAATCAAGCGATCATGGTTCCGAATAATATCAGCCAACCAAGACCCCCAAAAGGTAGAGTCCAATTGCAACCGATGCCACCTCCATGTATTCACCTCACGTCCAGTAAGGGCCCAATAATATGACGCCGTTTACTATCACGTGTCAAGATGACCCATCAATGTTGAGTCGTGAAGGACGGTCCCATTAACGTCCCCAATAATATGAGCCAACGTTAAAGGGAGTTCCAACCGACTCACAACAATTTTCAATGGCGTGGACAGCTTTCCGGCATACATAACCCCCTCAATAATACGAGCCGGACCATATATGCGGGTAGCATCAGCGTACACCATTGTTGATGGGAGGTAGGGATAATTTAAACAGATTTAAATTCCCTTTAGTTCATCGAATAAACTTTTAATATTGATATCAGTTTTAAATCGTATTTAAAACGAGAGATTTTATTTTTGAAAATTTGGTCTCATGCAATATTAAATCACAATTTAAAACATGCGGATTCAACTAACACATATCAAATATATAACTAACTTTGGGATGATCGATCGCGAGAGCTATGCGGTCCGTGGTTGCCAATCATGGACCTGGGTCCAGTCCTAGGTGAAATGCAATATGCAAATGCAATCCTATTACAATTGCTTCCGGTTTTACAGATCTTCGATCTTCAATATCTTTGATCGTCATCTCCACCATCTTTAATTGTCCTCCCACTAAATCTAGTAATTTACATTTAAATTTCCATGATAAGTAAGGGATACAATTCTCAAGGGGTGGGAACGGGCCACAAACAATGGACCTGGGTCCAGTCCTAGGTGAAATGCAATATGCAAATGCAATCCTATTACAATTGCTTCCGGTTTTACAGATCTTCGATCTTCAATATCTTTGATCGTCATGTCCACCGTCTTCAAATTGTTCTCCCACTAAATTTATGTAATTTACATTTAAATTTCCATTATAAGTAAGGGATACAAATTCTGGTGCACCATCCATCGTGCAACCAGTGCGCATGAACAGTTGGCAACGACCGGCCAATAAGCGCGGCCGTGAGCGCGCAATCGCGCGCGGATGTTGGTCCGACGCACGCGGCGGCGGCCAGCTGCCCCTGCTGAAGTTTTTTTGTTTGATTTCAAAATTCTGAGATCTATGCAATTATGTATTGAAGGATCCGAGCCTGAGCTCTGATATCACTGTTGGCGACAATGGCGGATCCGGATCCCGTTTCCCGGGGGCGCAGCGGAAATCAAAAATTGCCCAGAGAAACGTTTAATACATTCAAATACAATTCAATAATCATACATAGGATGTTTATCGAATCGTTACCTTCCTGGCGTCTAGGCGCCTGGCTCCGACCAGTTTCACGAGGAAATCGGCATTTCAAACGATAGGCTGCGTAGATC
This sequence comes from Dorcoceras hygrometricum, assembly GCA_001598015.1. NCBI lineage: Eukaryota > Viridiplantae > Streptophyta > Magnoliopsida > Lamiales > Gesneriaceae > Dorcoceras > Dorcoceras hygrometricum. The sequence continues at coordinate 149,901 of KV004136.1, read as the reverse complement.
GTCAATAAGGTCCATGACTGGAATCAAGATCCCTTCGTCAATCAGGACTAGAAGAACTGATGGATTTTGCCACGGACGGAATCTCCTCAGCACGACGATCTGAGCAAGTCCGATCACGGGGCGGCGGCACGTGGCCGGCGTGGGGCGGCGCGTGAGGCGGCACGGCCGAGGGGAGGAGAAGAGGTGGGGAGCGGCGGCTCTATGCTTGGAGCTAGGGTTGTGTGTAAGTTAATTGTATGATCAAAGCCCTAGTACAATACTAGTATATAACAAATATACATGGGCTTGAACCGGCCCATTGGACTTGGGTCAGGCCCAAGTCCATATGAACATTCGGTTCATTTAAATCACTACGGTTTCATCATAACTACGATCGACGATCAGATCGGACTGATCGACTCAGTTTCCAAAACTGCACATTATGGTGTTGAAAACAATTTTTCAGATTACCTAGTCCAAAATGACAGTTTTGCCCCTCAACTTTGGGAAATCGCAATTTGACCCCTGTTGACTTTTAGGAAGTCGCACTCCCTAAAATCCTCTTCCTATGCTCAACACATTGAGCTCAGTTTCCGTGCGAACCATTGCGGCTCCGAAATCACAATTTCGGACTTGCCCATCGGATCATGGTAAAGCGCCTAGCAACATCGCTCATGATCCCCTAGGTATCACTGATAGTGCCTGGAAGAACCAGTTGGTCGTGTTAGCGTACAGTACGGTCCTTTCAACACATATATCCCGATCAGATCAACGACCATTGGTAAATCGAGAGTCGGTAGAGATCCGATATCTATGCATACATCTTGGAGATCGAATAGTTACATCGCGAGTGTAACTAGGTAAACCCATTTACCTAAAACACATCCAGTACTCTGGCCAGAGTTTTATACACTATTATCCCCTCAGATAGCATAGGATATCCACGCATTAAAGCGAGCGGTGAATCCTTGATAACGAAGCATCGACTTCTACATGCATCGGGACCTCACCCAATCCCGCTGCCTAATGACCCCAAGTGAGTCGGAAAACGGGTCAAAGTGAGGCGCCTATCATGTATAGCCTCAATGGCGTTTCGAGTAGTGAGGACTAATCAGTACAACCAAGACCTCGGACTTATCCACTCGACAAATGGTAACCACTTGGAAAGTCCGAACGAGGGTAGTTCGATAGATCACCAGGTCACTATCCATCTGCATGCTCAGAACATCACAATGTTCCCTACCAATGAAACATGGTACTTCGCATCGCAGATGCTAGTCTCAAGCTCGGGCGGCCTTATCCTCATTTTGACGGCCCAATCGACTAGGAACGAATTCAGAATACACAGTGACTATTAGATGAGTTTCATGATAGCCATCATATCCACTATCACATCTAACATACACCATGGTGCATTCTAGGTCTTTATCCAACACAATTGTTAACATCATATAACATAATGAAAATAAAGAATGCCATAAATAAATGCGAATAACATATATAAAGATTGTCATATACAAGAGTCAATAAAACCCACACGCCACAAGTTGGCTAGTTGGGCATCTACTCTAACAGTTTCAGCATCCAGCTGGAACCTTCTTAGTGACAGTAGTCTGATTTCAGCGTCCAGCTGAATCCAACTTCTTATTTGCGATCTGGTTGTTCCCTCTAATTGCTGGTTATTGACTAAATAACTTCCGCATACACTAACAGAGGGTAAAATAGATCCCAACATTATCTTTAGAAACAACCTTACTAAGTGCACAGCTGGGCTACGAGCTGATGATAGCAAAACCAGCTCGGGGAAACGACTTAGGAAGGCAAACAGACTTGGCTAAAGAAAATAGATCTCAAGCGTAATTAACAACTCTGGCTACATAAACGAATCTTGGATGTGAAACAGATCACGGATGTGAAGAACAGCTTTGGCTAACAAAATTAGCTTTCGAATAGGAAAAACAGATTTGGTTCTTACGATAACCAGCTTGCACGTAGTAAAACAGATTTGGTTTACACGAAACAGCTTACGCGCAATTAAATGGTAACATAAGCTTCATAAGAGGAATTTCAGCTTTGGAAGGTCACTCAGCTTTGAGAAACCCAATCAGTTTAGCAACGAATCACACGGACCGGCAAAGAACATAGGCCATATCTGCTTAAAACAAAGGTACTGCTCCAGCTCAGACAGTCCCTAAACAGACCAGCTCAACTTATTTGACCAGAACATAATCCCGTCAAACCAACGTCGCCTATCTATTCAGAGTCAATGTTCCAGAACCCTTACAGCACGCGGGAAAACAAAAAATTTCTCTTGGCTTATCTTTTCTGGAATCTGTACAACTCAGTATCTTTGAAAATACAACTTCTTGCTAAAATAACTGGTGAGTATTCGCAAAACTAAAACATCAAAGCAGTAAATCCTTAACTTAAACTTGAACATAAACTGAACTGAACTGAACACGCTACAGGCAAGCATACAACAGAAAACAACGAAGCAATATATATTTTTTAGCTGTAACAAGAATCAATTTTACTTGCCTGAACTTAGGATAACGACGAACAGATGGCCTTGGCTGGAATCTCCTCAAGCACACTCTACGAGCTCTTGTATATTTGTAGAGAAATGAAAGATTTTCTGTAACATAAAATGAGTTCTAACTCACGTAAAATCATATATGCGGGAGCAATGATTTGTAGTAGGTATCAGCTGTAACAAGAATCAATTTTACTTGCCTGAACTTAGGATAACGACGAACAGATGGCCTTGGCTGGAATCTCCTCAAGCACACTCTACGAGCTCTTGTATATTTTGAGAGAAATGAAAGATTTTCTTGTAACATAAAATGAGTTCTAACTCACGTAAAATCATATATGCGGGAGCAATGATTTGTAGTAGGTATAAGTACAATGATAAGGCATGGTTAGTTTACCAAATCCTTGCAAAATTGGTAAAAATTCCCTACTACTATTTTAATTTGTAAATCTGCCCTCCCATTTTATAAAAACAGATCTCCCATCCGAAATCATTTGTTTAAAGAAAACTTCTCCAACTCGGGTTTGTTCTTGGGGGAGAAATCCTTCTAGAACCATCTGGTCGTGCTTCTAAGCTGGAAGAAAAGAAAGAAATCAGCTTAGATTACTGGAACTAGCTTAAACTGAAATCTGGAAGCTCAAATCTCAAAATAGCCCTTGAAAATAAAAAGGCTAAACAATTGTGGTCCTATGGATTTTGGGGCGCTACAACTCTACCCTCCTTACTAAAATTTCGTCCTCAAAATTTACTTACCAAACAGCTCTGGGTAGAGGCTACGTATATCCTCTTCTGTCTCCCAAGTTGCTTCCCGCTCAGATTGGTTAGACCACTGAACTTTAACCATCGGGATGCTACGATTTCTTAACTTCCTATTCTCTCTATGAAGAATTCTCTCTGGTCTCTCTTCATAACTCAGATCTGGTGCAAGCTGGATTGGTTCGTAGCTCAAAACATGCGACGGGTTAGGAACATATTTCCCCAAAGCTGATACATGAAAAATGTTATGCACCGAGGACAGATGTGGGGGTAATGCTAATCTGTAGGCTATCGTTCCTACTTTGTCCAAATCTCATATGGACCAATGAACCTTGGGATGATCTTACCCTTCTTCCCAAATCTCATGACACCTTTCATTGGTGCTATCTTTAAGAACACGTGATCTCCAGCTTTGAAACTCAGTTCGCGGCGTCTGTTATCAGCATAGCTCTTTTGCCTGCTCTGAGCTGTTCTTAGTCGATCTCTTATTTTCTTAATAGCTTCAGCGGTCTGTTCTACCAGATTTGGTCCCAAACCAGATCGCTCTCCAATCTCATCCCAATGAATATGTGTCCTACATTTCCTGCCATAGAGAGCTTCGTAAGGGGCCATCTGAATTGATGTTTGGAAGCTATTGTTGTACGTAAATTCTACCAAGGGTAGCTTCAAATCCCAGGTCTCTGAAAAAATCTACGATACACGCTCTGAGTAGATCTTCCAATACCTGAATCACCCTTTTCTGATTTACCATCCATCTGAGGGTGAAAAGTTGTGCTAAAGGTCAACTTAGTACCTAAAACTCTGTGTAGACTCTTCCAGAAATCTGACGTAAATCTTGGATCTCTGTCAGATACGATCGAAACTGGGATACCATGAAGTCTTACTATTTCTCTTATATACAGTTCAACGTATTTACTCACATTGTCAGTTGTCTTGACTGGTAAGAAGTGAGCAGACTTGGTGAGTCGGTCTACGATAACCCAAATAGAATTGTATCCTTGAACCGTTCTGGGTAAACCAACTACAAAATCCATTGCAATACTCTCCCACTTCCAAACTGGTATCGGTATAGGCTTTAGCATCCCAGCTGGTCTCTGATGCTCAGCTTTGACCAGCTGACAGGTTAGGCATTCTGAAACAAATCTAGCAATATCGCGTTTCATGCCTGGCCACTATTACATCTTCTGAAGATCTTTATACATCTTGGTACTCCCTGGGTGTACTGAATACGGGGCTGTATGAGCTTCTTTCATCAGATCTGATCTCAAGTTGTCGACGCTAGGAAGCCATAGTCTATCTTGATATCTAACAACTCCTCCAACTGAGGTATAGAGATTTCCTCCTCTCTCTTCATCTTGTTTCACCCACTTCTTTAGCTGTTCATCTCTATGAGCTTCTTTCATCAGATCTGATCTCAAGTTGTCGACGCTAGGAAGCCATAGTCTATCTTGATATCTAACAACTCCTCCAACTGAGGTATAGAGATTTCCTCCTCTATCTTCATCTTGTTTCACCCACTTCTTTAGTTGTTCATCTCTCGGCTAACCCTCTCTAATTTGGTCTATCAACGAAGACTGAATGGTGAGAACAGCTAGGGCTACACTATTGTGATGGGGAATCATCTCTAGCCCAAAATTCTCAATCTCATATGCTACTGAGCTGTGATCTGGGTCAATCCTATCGACTTCCTACTAAGAGCATCTGCCACCACATTGGCTTTTTCTGGGTGGTAGCTAATGGTGCAATCGTAATCTTTGACCAGCTCTAACCACCTCCTCTATCTCATGTTCAATTATTTCTGGGTGAAGAAATACTTTATGCTCTTGTGGTCTGTGAATATCTCACACTTCTCCCCATACAAATAATGTCTCCAAATCTTCAGGGCAAAAACCACAGTTGCTAACTCTAGATCTGCTAACTCTAGAACATGCGTAGGATAATTCTTCTCGTGGTTCTTCAACTGTTTGGAAGCATACGCTATTACCCTATGGTCCTGCATCAATACAGCTCCTAAACCTAGCTTGGAAGCATCTGTGTAGATAACAAAATTCCCTTGTCCAGAAGGCATGGTTAGTACTGGAGCTTCTATGAACGTTTGCTTCAACTTCTCAAAACTCTGCTAGAAACTAGGGGTCCACTCAAACTTAACTTGTTTCCTAGTCAACGAAGTTAATGGAACCGCTGTTTTCGAGAATCCTTGAATAAATCGCCTATAATATCCAGCAAATCCCAAAAAGCTCCTCACCTCCGAAACAGTTCTGGGCACAGGCCAGTCTCGCACAGCTCTTCTAATCCATCCTTAGAAATGATGTGACCTAGAAATACAACCTTCTCCAGCCAAAACTCGCACTTGCTAAACTTAGCAAACAGTCGCTTATCCTTCAAAACTTGTATCACTATCTAGCCAGCTCTGAGCTAATCTTGGAATATACTAAGATATAATCTATGAATACTATTACGAACTGATCCAAAAATGTCTGGAAACTCTATTCATTAAATCCATAAAAGCAGATGGAGCGTTGTCAATCCAAAAGGCATCACTAAACTCATAATGGCCATAACGCGTCCTGAAAGCTGTCTTATAGATATCGGCCTCTTTGATATTAAGCTGATGGTATCCAGATCACAAATCTATATTACAAAACACTGCTGCTCCCTTCAATTGGTTGAACAAATCCTCAATTCTAGGCAGGGGACACTTATTCTTAATAGTCAGCTTATTCAGCTCACGGTAATCTATACACAATCTTAAGCTCCCATCATTTCTTCTTAACGAACAGAACAGAGGCTCCCCAAGGGGATGTACTGGTTCGTATGAATCCCTTATCCAACAAATCTTGAATTTATTCTTTTAGCTCTTTCATCTCTGTAGGAGCAAGCCTATAGGGTGGTCTGGAAAACGGGAGCTGCTCAAGGTACTAGATCGATAGCAAATTCTAACTCTCTGTCTGGAGGTAGTCCACTGATGTCATCTGGAAAAACTTCTGGAAATTCATTCACCACCTTCACATCATTCAGCTCGGGCTTGTTAGAAACAGTTAGGAAAGATAAACTTGCCAAGAATCCTACTCCACCTTTCCTCAGATAACGTTGGGCTTGCAAAGCTGAAATAACGCGGGGACATTGTCTAAGCTGGTTAGCTTCAAATGAAATCTGGGGTCCATTGGGCGGTTTAATGGTCACTGTCCTGAGCTTAAAATCGATTACTACTCCACACTTAGATAACCAGTCTCTTCCCAAAATCAAATCGAATTCAGGCATGGGTAGAACAATTAAATTGGCGGTAACTACGTGTCCTTGAAATTCAAGCTCCAAATCACGGTATGCACTACGAGATACCAGCTCTTCTTCTGAAGGTACTGTCACACAATAGCCTATAGACAACCGGTCCGATTTACAAGGTAACTTCTTAGCAAAATCTTCAACTATAAAGGAATGGGTCACACCCGAATCTAATAGAGCAAACGAGGGTGTACCAGCAACCAAAATCTTACCCGTAATCACAGTAGAATCGAGGTTAGCTTGCTCAGCTGTCATGACTTAAGCTCGACTAGGCACCAGTTGTTTCGACGTTGGTCAGTGCTTAGAAATGTGGCCTTGAGCACCACACCGGTAACAACCACTCTGGCCAGCTTTACACTGTCCCGAGTGATTCTTTTGGCAGTTGGGGCAAACTTTCTTGTTGTTTCCAACTGGTACTGCACTAATAGGCTGGGATGGTATGGGTTTCTGTTCTTGGGGTCGCTGCTGATTCCTGTTCAGCTTCTTGAATGGGCTCTGATCTGCTTGCTGAAAGGACTGCCTCCTCTGCTGTCTCTCCTGTTCGACATCCTTCCAATCCCGCTCTACTCGCAGAGCCTTATCTACTGCTTCCCTATAAGTCTTGGGCCTTTCTAACCTGACATTCAGCTTGAATGTAGGCCTCAGTCCTTCAATAAATTGGCTAAGTTTCTCCTTGGGATCTCTTACAATAAGAGGCACAAAATAGCAGCCTCTCTCAAACTTTTGGATATACTCATGTACTGTCATGTTCCCTTGCTTCAAGGTCAGAAATTCCCGCTTCAACTCCGACCTCTTGTCTGTTGTGAAGTACTGCTCAAAGAAAACTCGTTTAAACTCATCCCACGAGAGATTTGCCAAATCTACTGACAATTTTGCTCCTTCCCACCAGATCATCGCATCATCTCTTTGCATATAGATAGTGCACCTAGGCCTATCCAAATCTGGAATCTGAAGATATTCAAGGATAACTTCCATAGACTTGATCCAGCTCTCAGCAACAAGAGGATCTGTTGTACCACTAAACTCTTTGGGCTTCTGTCTTCGAAACTTCTCCTGAGAATCATCATGATTTGGTCCTCTGCTGTTAGAATATTGGCCATTGCCTCTGCCAGACTGCTTTACTAACAGTTCTAAAAGTTGGGTAATACGAGCATTACTTTCTAGACTAGTTTCTACTTAAAGGGTGCTTCTTCTACCTCTCCCTCTTCCTGAAATCTTAATCTATAGCCCGCAATCCATCACAAAAGAACATTAGAACTCGAAAGAGAAAAAGACTCTTAACATAACAAATAAACTCACAGATCAGGAGATGCAGACGACGAAAGTTGCTCCAGACTGGGAAGGGTTTGTTTATGTCAGAACCTGGCTATGATACCAAGTTGTGAGGCCCAAATCCATGGGAATCAACGGAAGGGAGTAAATGGAAAATCAAAAATATATACAAGGACTAAACGCAAAATATTGTAAGCTGTATTTCCTTACAAAAACTGAACGTAAACAGTTGGCGCCAAAAGTGAACAGTAAAACAGATTTGGAATACAAGAAATAGATTTCGATTAAAAAATTCTATATTACAACTATTTGAACTCTATATGAATTCTCTATTGTTGTAATGGATCTTAATACAGTTTGACAAAATATCAAAAACAACAACAGCTGGTTGTGCGGAAAACGTTGGCCTTAGACAGTCAGCTTATTCAGCTCACGGTAATCTATACACAATCTTAAGCTCCCATCTTTCTTCTTAAAGAACAGAACAGGGGCTCCCCAAGGGGATGTACTGGTTTGTATGAATCCCTTATCCAACAAATCTTGAATTTATTCTTTTAGCTCTTTCATCTCTGTAGGAGCAAGCCTATAGGGTGGTCTGGAAAACGGGAGCTGCTCAAGGTACTAGATCGATAGCAAATTCTAACTCTCTGTCTGGAGGTAGTCCACTGATGTCATCTGGAAAAACTTCTGGAAATTCATTCACCACCTTCACATCATTTAGCTCGGGCTTGTTAGAAACAGTTAGGAAAGATAAAATTGCCAAGAATCCTACTCCACCTTTCCTCAGATAACGTTGGGCTTGCAAAGCTGAAATAACACGGGGACATTGTCTAAGCTGGTTAGCTTCAAATGAAATCTGGGGTCCATTGGGCGGTTTAATGGTCACTGTCCTGAGCTTAAAATCGATTACTACTCCATACTTAGATAACCAGTCTCTTCCCAAAATCAAATCGAATTCAGGCATGGGTAGAACAATTAAATTGGCGGTAACTACGTGTCCTTGAAATTCAAGCTCCAAATCACGGTATGCACTACGAGATACCAGCTCTTCTTCTGAAGGTACTGTCACACAATAGCCTATAGACAACCGGTCCGATTTACAAGGTAACTTCTTAGCAAAATCTTCAGCTATAAAGGAATGGGTCGCACCCGAATCTAATAGAGCAAACGAGGGTGTACCAGCAACCAAAATCTTACCCGTAATCACAGTAGAATCGAGGTTAGCTTGCTCAGCTGTCATGACTTAAGCTCGACTAGGCACCAGTTGTTTCGACGTTGGTCAGTGCTTAGAAATGTGGCCTTGAGCACCACACCGGTAACAACCACTCTGGCCAGCTTTACACTGTCCCGAGTGATTCTTTTGGCAGTTGGGGCAAACTGGCTTGTTGTTTCCAACTGGTACTGCACTAATAGGCTGGGCTGGTATGGGTTTCTGTTCTTGGGGTCGCTGCTGATTCCTGTTCAGCTTCTTGAATGGCCTCTGATCTGCTTGCTGAAAGGACTGCCTCCTCTGCTGTCTCTCCTGTTCGACATCCTTCCAATCCCGCTCTACTCGCAGAGCCTTATCTACTGCTTCCCTATAAGTCTTGGTCCTTTCTAACCTGACATTCAGCTTGAATGTAGGCCTCAGTCCTTCAATAAAATGGCTAAGTTTCTCCTCGGGATCTCTTACAATAAGAGGCACAAAATAGCAGCCTCTCTCAAACTTTTGGATATACTCATGTACTGTCATGTTCCCTTGCTTCAAGGTCAGAAATTCCCGCTTCAACTCCGACCTCTTGTCTGCTGTGAAGTACTGCTCAAAGAAAACTCGTTTAAACTCATCCCACGAGAGATTTGCCAAATCTACTGACAATTTCGCTCCTTCCCACAGATCATCGCATCATCTCTTTGCATATAGATAGTGCACCTAGGCCTATCCAAATCTGGAATCTGAAGATATTCAAGGATAACTTCCATAGACTTGATCCAGCTCTCAGCAACAAGAGGATCTGTTGTACCACTAAACTCTTTGGGCTTCTGTCTTCGAAACTTCTCCTGAGAATCATCATGATTTGGTCCTCTGCTGTTAGAATATTGGCCATTGCCTCTGCCAGACTGCTCTACTAACAGTTCTAAAAGTTGGGTAATACGAGCATTACTTTCTAGACTAGTTTCTACTTAAAGGGTGCTTCTTCTACCTCTCCCTCTTCCTGAAATCTTAATCTATAGCCCGCAATCCATCACAAAAGAACATTAGAACTCGAAAGAGAAAAAGACTCTTAACATAACAAATAAACTCACAGATCAGGAGATGCAGACGACGAAAGTTGCTCCAGACTGGGAAGGGTTTGTTTATGTCAGAACCTGGCTATGATACCAAGTTGTGAGGCCCAAATCCATGGGAATCAACGGAAGGGAGTAAATGGAAAATCAAAAATATATACAAGGACTAAACGCAAAATATTGTAAGCTGTATTTCCTTACAAAAAAACTGAACGTAAACAGTTGGCGCCAAAAGTGAACAGTAAAACAGATTTGGAATACAAGAAATAGATTTCGATTAAAAAATTCTATATTACAACTATTTGAACTCTATATGAATTCTCTATTGTTGTAATGGATCTTAATACAGTTTGACAAAATATCAAAAACAACAACAGCTGGTTGTGCGGAAACGTTGGCCTTAGACAAACACACGCAGCCCCTAAATCTGGTTCAACTTGCACCACCCGCCTACCCCTGAGCTGTCTCACCTGCATCGGGAAAACTAGTGAGCCTAGGGGCTCAACAAGTAAAACTGAGGATAACAAGATCACATAATGCAGGCATAACTGAAACATAATACATAATTAAAGGAATTCATCTGAACTCAAATCTTGCTACTGGAAATACAGATCCGAACATCAGATCTGAATCGCTTAACTCTGTTACTCATGGCCTAGAGACTCTCTGGTGGTCCTAATGCATGAAGCATGTTATCTGAATCATTAACTCTCTGTGAAGGGATTACAGTAATTCCATAATTATGTCCCTTCTAATGAAGGGATTACAGTCATACTGTAATCCTGTCTCTTCCTGAATGACCTGGTCCTCTATGCCATAAGTCCTTAAAATTGAAACTTTACTTCCTTTACTTTAAAACAGCTTTTATGCTTAGCTCATTATCGAAGATCGATCGCTGAAAACTGGAAGATTCACTGCTATGAAACTCATTTTATCTTTAAAAACAACATTACTGAGTGCACAGCTGGGCTACGAGCTGATGATAGCAAAACTAGCTTAGGGAGGAAACGACTTAGGAAGGCAAACTGACTTGGCTAAAGAAAACAGATCTCAAGCGTAATTAACAACTCTGGCTACATAAAACGGATCTTGGATGTGAAACAGATCACGGATGTGAAGAACAGCTTTGGCTAACAAAAATAGCTTTCGAATAGGAAAAATAGATTTGGTTCTTACGATAACCAGCTCGCGCGTAGTAAAACAGATTTGGTTTACAGGAAACAGCTTACGAGCAATAAAATGGTAACATAAGCTTCATAAGAGGAATTTCAGCTTTGGAAGGTCACTCATCTTTGAGAAACCCAATCATTTTAGCAACGAATCACGCGGACTGGCAATGAACATAGGCCAGATCTGCTTAAAACGATGGTACTGCTATTGGCGACAATGGCGGATCCGGATCCCATTTCCCGGGGGCACAGCGGAAGTTTAAAAGTTTTGCCCCGAGAAACGTTCAATACATCAAAACAATTCTATAATCCATGCATAGGATGTTTGAATCGTTACCTTGCTGGCGTCTAGGCGCCTGGCTCCGACCAGTTTCACAAGGAAACCGGCACTTCAAACGGTAGGCGGCGGTAGATCGTCAATCAGGTCCACGACCGGAAACAATCTTCCTCCATCAATCTGCACTAGAAGATCTGACG
>KV004136.1:77365-88383 GCA_001598015.1 Dorcoceras hygrometricum | reverse complement strand
AGCTCAATGTGTTGAGCACGAGAAGAGGATTTCGGGAAGTGCGACTTCCTAAAAGTCAACAGGGGTCAAACCGGGGTTTCCCGCAGTTGAGGGGCAAAACGGTCATTTTGCACTGGGGTTCTGAAAAATGGTTTTTCAGATCATAATATTCAGTTTTGGAAACTGAGTCGATCCGTCCGATCTGATCGGTGATGAGATTCCCGCACGGATACTCAGCTCAATGTGTTGAGCACGAGAAGAGGATTTCGGGAAGTGCGACTTCCTAAAAGTCAACAGGGGTCAAACCGGGGTTTCCCGCAGTTGAGGGGCAAAACGGTCATTTTGCACTGGGGTTCTGAAAAATGGTTTTTCAGATCATAATATTCAGTTTTGGAAACTGAGTCGATCCGTCCGATCTGATCGGTGATCGGATTTATGGTGAAGTCTCGGTGGTGGAGATGAACTGAATGTTCATCGTTGGACCCGGGCCCGTTGGGCCGGTCCAAGTCCAACACCTAAGCTTATTTAATTAAGCCTAAACCTAGACTAAACTAACACTTGACAAAACTCCCAAAACCCTAAATTGCGCCGCCCCTCCTCTCTCCCACAAGCCGCCGCCACCGTCGCCGCCGCCCGTCGTCGCCGGAAATTCGTTTCCGGCCAACTCGACGAGGAGAATCCATTCGTGCAGAATTCGTCAGTGCTTCTAGTGCAGGCTGACGAAGGAGTCTCGGTTCTGGTCGTGGACCGGATTGGCGATATCTATCGCAGTCTACCGAGAAGAGCCGACGTTATTGTAACTACGGTTGGAGCCAGGCACAAGTGCCAGCAAGGTAGTGGTTTTGAACCCCCTATGTATGTCGATAACTGTTATTGATTTTTTGTATTGATCGTCTCCCGGCTGTTTATTCTTTGTTCTTCCGCTGCCTCGCCGGGGGGCGGATCCGGATCCCCAACAAAATTCCCTAGCCAACTGTGCCTTCAATTCTTGGACGCGATCTTTGTTAGGGCATGCTACCAACATGTCATCAACATACAACAGCAAAATGATATAATCATTTCCACCAGACCTATTGAAATATGTGCAAGGGTCTGAACTGAGTCTGTTGTATCCAAGGCTCATGATATATGAATCAAATCTCTTGTACCAACACATCGGCGCCTGTTTGAGACCGTACAGAGATTTCTTTAACCTGCAAACCAAGTTCTATTTTCCTGTTTCAGCAAAACCTTCTGGCTGGAGCATATAGATTTCTTCTTCAAGATCGCCATGAAGAAAAGCCGTTTTCACATCTAGCTGTTCTAGATGTAGGTCAAACACCGCACACAATGCTAACACGACTCTGCATTGAGCCGAATCACAGGAGAAAATATCTCGTTGAATTCAATGCCTTCTTTTTTAGCATACGCTTTCACCACTAGTCTGGCACGATACCGCTCCACTTGGTTATTGCCATCACGCTTGATCTTATAGATCCATCTATTACCGATAGCTTTCCTCCCTCGTGGTAGGGTAACAAGATCCCAAGTTTTATTCCTGTCTAGAGCCTCCAATTCTTCCTGCATTGCTGTCATCCACAAGGAAACATCCGAGCTTCGAGTGGCTTCTTGGAAACTCGACGGCTCACCATCCTCTGTTAGTATACAGTATGCAATATTGCTTTCAGTGACATAATCTGAAAGCCAACCTGGTGGTCTTCTCTCTCGAGTTGACTGCCTCACTTTGGAAACTTCTGACTCAACTGATCCTTGTTCCTCGTGCTCCGGTATTGCTTCACTAGAAATTTGATCTTCTTCCGTCTTATTTTCCACCTGAATCGTAGTAGTTTCTGATTGTGCGCCTTTGTCTCCCTTCACTTTATCTTCCTCGAAGATAACATCCCTGCTGATGATAAGCTTATGGGCAGTAGGATCCCACAAGCGAAACCCCTTCACTCCATCAGCATAGCCCAAGAAGATACACTTTCTGGATTTAGAATCCAACTTCTATCTTTCTTGCTCGTTGTACAACACGTACACAGGACTTCCAAATGTATGCACCCGAGAATAATCCGCTGGCTTTCCAGTCCACACCTCCATTGGAGTTTTCAAATCAATCGCTACTGACGGAGATCGATTGATAACATAACAAGCGGTTTTTACTGCTTCCGCCCATAATGACTTGGCTAGGCCCGCAGTATTCAACATAGCTCTTGTTCTATCCAACAAGGTTCTGTTCATCCGCTCTGCCACTCCATTTTGTTGAGGCGTATAAGCCGTTGTGAATTGTCGATGATTTCATGACATTCCCGTGAATTTTTGGAATTTTTTCGGTCGCTAGAGCGCCGCATCACCGTCAGTCGCCGCCACCATCGTTACTATGCTATCGTCGGTTGCCATCGCCGCCAGTTGATGCTAGTGTTTGTAGTCTATTTCGATGGTTGTGTTGTATTGAGTTATTTGGTCAAATACTTCGAGGTACGGATTGAATGCAAACTTACAACTTTTATAGAGGTTTAAATATGTTTTATGTTCTTGAATGCTACGTGCTATTATCTGCTTATGCTTAATGATTCCGTGGATACATTTTATATCATGGCATTGAGCATATGCATTCATGTTGAGCCTTGATTTCTTTGGCTACTTTTGAGTTGATCTTCTGATATCTGTTTTGTAGTCTCGTGGAGTTGTGTATCGTATAATTAATTAACAATGAGTGTATTGAGACTGTGGCGCCCTAGTTCACCGATTTACTAATAGATCTTGAATGTACAAAGGAAAACGTACAACTTTTCTCAAATTTCTGGATTTCAAAGAAGACATACGATTCAGGGGTGGTTTTGCAATTTTAGAGAACAATTCAGATTAGAATAACTAAACAATATTGTTAGCAGCTCGGAGAATAAAGTTCGGATCGCGAGCGTGAAACATCTCAGGATGAGAAATCTTTCTTGTTCGTTATATAAGATGTACACATGAATTCAAATGTATACACCTAATAATAATCTGTTGGTTCTCCAATCCACATCTTCATTGGAGTTTTCAAATCAATCGCTACTAATGGAGATCGATTGATAACATAACAAGTGGTTTGAACTTTTGCTGCCTAGAGCAACTTGGCTAGATCCACCGTACATAGCATAACTGTTGTTCCGTCTAAGAAAATTCTATTCATCGTGTTATGCCACTCCATTTTTTATGCCAATTAGGCCAACAACAATTATCCCGCCTTAATAAAAAATTCAAAAAAATTTTCTGATGTGGAAGATCAGTCACAGCTGCAACCACAGAGCATACTCAGAATTTTAAGAAAATTTTCACCACGCTCTGATACCACTTGTTGGTCCAAGGTGGGGTACCTCGATATAGAATATTGAATTGGAGAATAAAAATGGACACCGAGATTTTACGTGGAAAACCCCTAAAATTATTAGGGTAAAAAACCACGGGCAAGATGAAAAATACCACTATAATATTTTGAGAATTACACCATCTCACTGTGTTTTCAAAGACACACACACTCTCTTAATACAGGAGAAACCTATCTCACAAAATAGAACACACTCTAAAATATATATAAATATATATTTATATATATATACATAGAGGACTCTGATATGTGGGATGAATTAAATGAATGAGGGGGAGCTCTATTTATAGAGCTCCCGAAATGCACACAACAATTCTGAATAGAATTGTTTTCCGCGTCATTTGTAAACCTGGCAGACATGCCTTTAATGCATGTTTGCCACATGCCTTACAATATGAACGTTGCAATGATGAATTTAAGGAGGCCAGGGGACAAGGATCCTGGGCAAGAAAAAGAAGAGAGAAGGAAAGCTCTTAAAGACTCACCGTATCAACATATGGTGAGATAAAAGAAGAGAAGAGCATACTGTAAATGGGAATATGATAGGAGAATTCTTCTTGTCACCCGTGTGTGCGAGGATATATGATACATTATAACATTCTATACGCACATAATATCAATCACACAAAAGAGATAGATGTATTTCCTAGAATAGTTGAGTGATGTAGTCTTTACACAAAGACGTTAAATATTTGTTTGTAGTCTTGTCATAATAACGTCAAATATTATGCAGATTGTGAGGCTGTGGCCTACAGTCAAGAGCTCGAGTTATTTTTTTGCTTATATAACGTTTTTGGTGCTCCAGTTATTTAATCATTGTTTAGTTCACATAGCTATTTGATTAGATTCTAGGAGTTTCGACATAGGATGTGTCTAAGTCTTATAACTGAAGGAGGTTTTTACAAAGAATAGTATAAATAAAATTCTTCTAGTAGAATCTTTTTGGAACCAGAAGAAGGGACGATATAGAATTATTAAGCCTTCAAACTTCCATAAACAAATTCTGATTTTCATGATTTTTCCTTTGCCATATGCATTGCATACATTCATACTACATTATCTCCGCATATCATATGGCGAATCACTTTATCTATTTTACCAAATCATTTCAACGGTAAAAGCTTTAGTTGAGCAACAGATAAACCAATAACCAAATATTATTTTATCCGGAGAAAACAAATGAATAAAGGTTTTATCCGGATAAATATTTAGAAGTATTTTTAACCGGATAGTTTGGAAGTAAAAGAACTTTCTAGCCAATCCTTGTCTCTTGAACTTACAGAAACCAAGCCAATGGATATTGCCGGGTAAGATCCTACAATTTACACAAATATAGATCCTTTTACTATACAAAATTCTCTTCACCAAATCCGAAAGATGCTCTAGAATCATTTCGATTGCTAGAAATCTTAGTTTTTCACAGCAAACCAGGGGTTGAGGCTCATTGAATAGACCACCGTATAAGAATGTTTGCCATGAAATGGGCAGAAATTTGTGTTTCTCATTGCAACAACTAGAGATATGGAAAACAAAACAGGAATTATCTACAATGACATTATCGCATTCGGCTCTATCTCTCGTGGTATCCCAACATCTCTGTAGGATAAGTTCAATACTTGTGTAGAATAGTGGAGAATGTTACAGAAATAATGGATGGTCGACTGGTCTAGACAGCTTACTTCCTACAATCTTGTTTCTAAAGAAGAAGTTGAATTTGTACCAAATTACATGGAATTCTCCATCCTTTTAAACGTTGAGGAGAGCTTTGTTTTTTTATTGAATTTATAGGCTTTTTTGGTTAAGTTTACGAAGGAAGATAATCTAATAAAAGAAAGATTAATTACAATCAATTTATCCATATATGTGAGCCTTCAATTGATTGAGAGAAAATAATTTCCATGTTGACACGATTCCTTGCATGACCTATATGATTGAATCAAATTATTGACATCATATATCGGATATCACATCGGAAAGAGAGATTTATTCTCCCTTTGGGGCAAGTCCTGAGGAACGTCGACTGGGTCAGGGTTTCGATCTATGTAATGGAATAGAGTACCATATCTTTCTCGGGAGCACATACACAAATGGAATTCATTTCTCGTACGATACAAACTTCATTTTGCTTCTCCCGATCGTAGAGCCTGATCGACTCGACTCTTTCCCCGACCCCTGGCCTCTCACTTTGTTTCGTTCTTCTTCTGTACCGTCGCTTGACTGAATACACCCGATCAGCCCGACTTTCCCAAATTCCCACCATCGGCCCTTCGTCTTTTAAGGTCTCGATTTTTCGCGTAGTTCTAGTTGTCGTGTTCAATCGGGAAGAGGCACGATTTGGATTAGCCAAATGCTCTTCTTTCAAGTGGTTTCCCTTTCTTGCTCTACTTAGTGTCAATTTGTTTCCGTGCCAATATCCCATGATTCAAGGTTGAGTGCTTTGATATTGCTTAATACCCTCCTTCAAATTGTGACGGGGTTGTAGCACAGTTATTGTAACGCCCCGAAATCCAGATTACGTGAGAATGAGTGCATGACTAGGGGGAAAATAATTTTAGATGATTACATGCCATTTTATATGATTTAATTATGATTTTATGTTGCATCGTATGCATGTCTTGTTTTTCAGCCTGTTTGAGTTACAGACGTGTGGACGAGACTAGGGACGACCGGAATGAAAATAATTTGAGATTTTTAAGTTCTTAGATTTTTAAGAATAAATTTATTATTTTAAGCAACTATTTCCAAAAATTTTGGGCTTATTATTATTTTTTAGGGGAATCCGTTTTTTGCCTATACGGACTGTTTTATTGGATTTTAAGGCGTTTTAAAATTTGAGAGGGCCTTTATTTCGAAAATTAGAAGTTTTAAAAGCTTGGTTTAGAGTTTTCATTAACTTGGAGACTTAAGTGAGGGGTAAGCATGTAAAAATCTCTTTTCTTTTCTTAATAAGTTTTAGGGGTCACTTTTGGCACATTCATTTTCTTCAATTCCAACTCTAATCAACTCCAACCCTAGCCATAGCCTCCACTCCCTCCTCCCCTCAAAAACATGTCCCACTTCCCTCTTCAAAGTTCGAAAATTTCAGATCTTTGGTGATCCAAAGGCGGTTGTGCCCCGATCTCGTGTCTCCTATGTCGGTAACTCGCAGATCTACCTTTTCTCCAAATCAGACATGTAATATCGATTCTTTTTCTCATCATTTAAACCATTGTAAACTGTTTTAAATGTTCAATGCATGAATTGTGTGTGATTCGTTTAGATATATACATAACGTTTGAGATCCATGCATGTTTCATAGTTTTCAAAACGTATTTGATTCTTTTCTTGTGAAGCTTTGGTCATGGGCAGTTCATGGGGCTAGTTTTAGGTCCAAGGGTGGTCTAGATAGTTAGTCCATCGAGTTAGAATCACGTAGGTCCAAACGGGAAGCTATTTGGTCAAGGAATGAATTAGTTACAAATTTTATGATCAGCACGTGTTCTGGCTTGTCGTCTGTGCACGACAATAGAGTTTTTGGGGTCAGTTAAGTCACTATATGTGGGATGTGTGGTCAAGGTTGATTTCAAAGGATATCTTATTGAGTTAGGGTCACGTAGGTCCAAACGGGAAGCAATTTGATCAAGGAATGAATTAGTTATGAATTTTATGGCTAGCACGTGTCCTGGTTGCAGTCTGTGTACGGGCAGTGGGTTTGCGGGTGTCAAGTTGGTCATGTACTGAATTGTTTTTGTATTTTTTTTGTTTTAGTGACTAGTATATTGAGTTAAGGTGATGTGAGTTGAAATAGGGAGTGATTTTGTTAAGAAATGGATTTTTAATGATTTTTACCGTTTTGTCGCTTGAAATGAGCCTCGTCGGGTCATTTTTGTGAAAATTAAGATTTAGAGTCTTAGAGTTTGCCAAATATCGTGGATGAATTTATTTGATGTTTTAAGCATATTTTAAAAATTTTTCGAAATAAAATAGGCCTGAACTCAAAACATACATTCAAAATATCAATACTCAAAATACGAGTTAACTCAAACTCATACAAATCAGGTAACATCAAATCTCAATTCAAATACAGATCCCCAAAATACATAAAGACACGGGGCATTCCCCCGGTTCAATACATATACAATAATAATTGGGACTCAATGAAACGGGGATCGACCAGCTGAACCTCCACCCTGTCCAGCTTGGTTACCTGAAGATCCTGCAAATGGGTAACACAGACCCAAACAACACAAAAGCAGGAAAAGAAATACGAGGTCAAGCCTCAGTACGAAGAGCCATCAAAACAGCAATTCATGCAACATGCTATAAATCAATGCTATGAAATGCATGAGGGCTGTCAAGGAAATCGGTAATCAAGACCAGCATATTCGACTGGCAAATCATCTCACGTCGAGCCTCCATACCACGATGTATCAACCGGGAAATCATCGGTCCATGATCTTCAGGGCCCGTCAGCCCATCACAGCTCGATGGTAGACACTCGAATCCGATAGTCACCACTCCGATGATAGCGTTGGACTTTTCAGGCACAACACATCTGTCGACCAGTCACAACGTGGCTCTTAATTAGGACATCAATCAATCAATTCTGGCTCAAGATGTATGCATGAATGCCATTTAATAATCAATTCTAAATGCATACAATGACAATACGTGAAAACAGAACATCAATAACCAAATCAGGTAAAAATCTGCTCACGTAATTCAGTCATCAATTCAACACAGAATTCATAACACGAAATATAGCCATGTCCACACTCAAAGGTGTTAAAGCTGCTCAATTTGTACCTCACAGCTTCAATCTACCTCAACAGATTTCTCGAAAGCACGGCAGAACTCAGCCTACGCAAACCAGCTTTCTCCTGGCTTCGCTAATCACGGCAGAAGCTGTCCTGAACCTCAAATCCAAAGCTAACAAAAGCTGCAGAAGTCTCGGGTTCCACTTAGCAAAGAAAATCGAACTACACTGCTACTTCGCGATCTTCTCCAAGGTCGAACTACAGCCTCAAATGGGTAGCAATCGAAAGAGCAAGTCACAACGAGCTCAGCGCCACCAAAATCATTCAAAACAACGGCTGGAATCGACAGAAATCTAGGGAAGAAATGCTCGGGTGAACAGTATCTATCGAGGGTTTGAAGATAGAGATAAGAAATATCGGGTTCTAAAATAATTCTAAGTGTCGATCAACACTTATCTATATATCTCTCTCAAATCAAGTCTCTCACAATCGCAACTGATGATTTGCGCTACAATATCAGCAGTCAACACCAAAAAGTTGACCAACACGTGTCGCTTTCTCGTTAATCCTCGCAACCGCATCTCTGCTGCCAACAGGTTCCTATTCAAGCGCTACTACTGAATAGCGAAACGACGACGCATCACTCACTCGCTACAGTACCGCTGACTTGCGTTGACTTCTGAAATGCGCTACACCTGATTCCTTGCATTAGCGCGACGTCTGATTTTCACGAAACGACAGCGTATCACTCCCGCGACATCAACAACTGATCAGACTTCACCTGCTGACGCTACAGTAGAACACTGACGTCTGAATTGCGCTACTGCTGAAAACCAACAGCTGAATTCACGCGCAACTCACTACTGTGCAACTCTACGTTAGGGTTCCTTTGCATGGGCTTGGGTCGGTTCGGTTGGACCGATGGGTCGGTTCAATCAGATCGGATCGGTTAGTCAAGTGTCAAGTCAAAAATATTTTAAGTTTGGTCTATTTTATTTCTAGACCGGATATTTTAATTTTAAAGTTCTAGGTCCAATTTTAAGAATTTTTGGTCAAATGTTTTAAGTCAAAATTTTAAGTCAAAATTTTAATGATTTTATGGACCTAATATTATTTTTAATTTTTAAAGTCAAAATTGGGGTCAAGAGGACTTTTATTTAGTCAAATTTTAATGTTTGATTTTTAAAGGGAATGATGGAGTATTTTATAAAATTCTAAGGTTTAAGTTTGAAGCTAATGGGACAAGTCATGTTTAGGGTTAGATGTTATTTTAAAGTTAAGTCTAGGCTTTTGGACTTAGAGTTATGGGCCACACTCCTGAACCAGTCCTTGATCGAAGTAGAAAATGTAGAAGCCCGTGAATGTATATTTAATTATATATGTAGTATTCTAATGTACGTAAATGTTTTAAAGGAAATGAATAAATAATACATTGACGGGCTAAGCTTTTAAACTTGCATAATTTACGAAATACATGCATCATTAATGTTTCATGGAATGTTAAAGGCATGTTCTTTTAAAAGACAAAACCCGATGACTTGAATGATTTGTGGCAATTTATGATGAGGGGATGCGGGATACCGGGCCCGTTGAACTTCTGTTTTCATGTATTACGAGCTTATGAATCCATGTGTTCACGGCATGGTGAAGTGGCAGCATAGAGGTGTGACATATAGGGATCCCGAGGTGAGGTCGGGTGAACCATATCGCCGCGTATATTGGTTTATAGATTGATCAATCGACTATGGTCCACACTTCAGAATACGACTTATACGTTTTTCATGTTATGAGATGTCATGTCTTATGTATGTATATGTTATGTATGATATGAAATGTACGAAACAATGTTTTAAGATGATGCATGCATTCATGCTTTAACGTTATTTTATTACAAGTATGTGCTTGCATGCGACTTTATTAGTATATACTTTGTTATGATACAAGATAGAGCATGCTGAGCCTCTAGGCTCACTAGGTTTAAATGGTGCAGGTGATGACCTTGCTGAGTATATCCCGACTGG
The DNA here is from genome assembly GCA_001598015.1 of Dorcoceras hygrometricum. Classification (NCBI taxonomy): domain Eukaryota; kingdom Viridiplantae; phylum Streptophyta; class Magnoliopsida; order Lamiales; family Gesneriaceae; genus Dorcoceras; species Dorcoceras hygrometricum. The sequence continues at coordinate 78,298 of KV004136.1, read as the reverse complement.
CGGTAAGGACCTCTGAGCGTCTGCTGTAGCAGTACCCCATGACCGCACAAATGCTTCACTTTTATAATGATACGTTTTTCAGATGTGGACTTTAAACTGTTGGGAAACCGGTGGCGGATCCGGATCCCACTTCCCGGGGCGCAGCGGAAAAAACAAAAATTGCCCGGGAAGTGTTCAATACATTCGATATAATCTACAAACATTCATAGGGTTTTCGTAGATAGTTACCTTGCTGGCGTCTAGGCGCCTGGCTCCGACCAGTTTCTCGAGGAAACCGACACTTCAAACTGTAGGTGGCGGTAGATCGTCAATCAGGTCCATGATCGGATTCAATCTTCCTCCAATCAGCCTGCACTAGAAAGCTGATGGATTTGCCACGGACGGAATCACCTCGTCGCGGTGATCGACACAAGTCCGATCACGAAGAGGGCGGCGGACGGCGGCGGCACACGACGGCGCAAGGCGGCGGCGGCGTGAGGCTTTAGAGGAGGGGGCGGCGGACAACTAGGGCGTCTACGGTTTGTGTGAGTTGTGTATGCAACCTAGGCTCAAGACTAAGTATAGGTGTGATGGGCTTGAACCGGCCCATTGGACCTGGGGCGGGCCCAGTCCAACATATGAACATTCGGTTCATCCCTATCAGCGTGACTTCATCATAACTCCGATCGACGATCTGATCGGACCGATCTACACAGTTTCCAAAACTGAGTATTATGATGCGAAAACAATTTTTCAGATTACTTAGTCCAAAATGACAGTTTTGCCCCTCAACAGCGGGAAATCGCAATTTGACCCCTATTGACTTTTAGGAAGTCGCACTCCCTAAAATTCTCCTCATATGCTCAAAAAATTGAGCTCAGTTTCCGTGCGGGAATCACGAATCCAGTACTTGTGTGACCCTCAATGGTTCAGGGATACAGCTAGCCGTGGGCC
>KV004136.1:35939-47059 GCA_001598015.1 Dorcoceras hygrometricum | reverse complement strand
TAAAGAGAGAATCCCAAGTAGTACATAGCGAGCCAGGCACTTGTATATATAGACCTCAGTTAAAGGGTTCTAACAGCCCTATCTGAACTTGTTATAATATTGAACACAAAATCATAATATATAATATCAATAATGATGGGCAAGAAACCATATATTGCCGTTGTGTTGATACAAATGATATACGCAGGCTATTTCTTGCTCACAAAACTTGCCTTTGATGTGGGCATGAACACCTGCGTGTTTGTCTTCTACAGGCAAGCTGCTGCCACCCTTTTCTTAGTCCCCATTACCATTATCTTGGAAAGGTAATCCTACAATATTCAAAAAATTAAATTTTGGTGAATATGTAATTTATATAGTTCAAGTTTTCTCATCATTTTGTTCATGATCATTCATTGCTAAACATACATGTATTTGTGGAACAATATCTCTGATATTATATTACTCCTATATATATATATAAAGAGAGAATCCCAAGTAGTACATAGCGAGCCAGGCACTTGTATATATAGACCTCAGTTAAAGGGTTCTAACAGCCCTATCTGAACTTGTTATAATATTGAACACAAAATCATAATATATAATATCAATAATGATGGGCAAGAAACCATATATTGCCGTTGTGTTGATACAAATGATATACGCAGGCTATTTCTTGCTCACAAAACTTGCCTTTGATGTGGGCATGAACACCTGCGTGTTTGTCTTCTACAGGCAAGCTGCTGCCACCCTTTTCTTAGTCCCCATTACCATTATCTTGGAAAGGTAATCCTACAATATTCAAAAAATTAAATTTTGGTGAATATGTAATTTATATAGTTCAAGTTTTCTCATCATTTTGTTCATGATCATTCATTGCTAAACATACATGTATTTGTGGAACAATATCTCTGATATTATATTACTCCTCATCATTATATATGGTTGATCTGTGTCTGCTTGAATAGCTGAATGACTATAAAATTATATCTGATTTTGATTTTTGTTCAGCAAATTTAATGCGCTTATTTTACGTTCAGGAAAAGCGCTCCACCTCTATCATTTACTCTGACGATCAAGATATTCCTGCTTTCACTGGTCGGGTACGTCTTATGTTCAATGATACCATTTTTTTTTTCTTTTTCGTTTCAAAAGTATTTTTCTATTCAACTTTTTTTTTCATTTTTTGTAAAGCTTTTTTAAAGAAATTAAACCCATTTGTGAGATAAATGATGATTAGTTTAAATTTAATTTATTCATTGCTTATTTTTCGAAGAATCATACTTCACTTCATCATGTTCTCAGTTATTTCTTCAATGATCTTAAGACTCTTTTAACCTCGTTCAGTGGAAATTAAGGATGATGTATTAGATGATTATACATCTTTGTTTCATTCGGTATTTGATTCAAGTTCTACAAATTATACGATTTGAGTTGTAGATCATTATGTTATCAATACATATTGATCTATCATCCATCTAGATCTTTTATCATCTCATCCCATAGACATGATTTTATAATAAATGAAATACTCCATTTTCATGTAAAAGGTTTGATGATCAGTTGGATTTTGCAGGATCACAATGAGCTTAAACATTGTTAATGTAGCTTTGAAATATACGTCCGCATCTCTGGGAGCCGCTACTTCTAATACTCTACCTGTCATTACTTTCTTTCTCGCAGTTCTATTGAGGTAATTACGACTAGCTTTCTGTATCTGTAGGGAAAAAAAATCTAACTGCGAATCATTTTGTTACATAGCGAAATATTTTTGGTGGAAACTAGAAGGAAACTAATTCGTACCAACTTGATTTAATGATGGCTGTTTTTAAACAAAAAGCACTCATGTCGTCTCAACTATATAATCAACATACTTCAAAATCACAGGATGGAAAACCTAAAGCTAAGTACAAGTCCTGGGATAGTGAAATTTGGAGGACTAACACTATGCGTTGCCGGTGTAGCGACTATTGCTTTCTTAAAAGGACCTCTCTTGAAACTATTGGTGGGCCATCATTTGATCAGCAGTCGCGTTCGAGAAATGCGACAAGACCATGCTCCTGCTGCTGATACATGGATCAAGGGTGTCTTCCTGATGATTTTTTCCAATGTCACCTGGGCACTATGGCTATTATTACAGGTTACTTAATTCCTACCCAGTATGGCACACACACACACACATACACATTCCAATTAACTTGTAGGTTTATATGTTTGATATATATAGGAGTAAACAAATCAAGTTGGTTTTGGCATGTATACAAATCATTCCATTGGTATTCGAAACTATTTAAACTGAGATCTGATATGCTTTCAAATAAAACTTATGATCGACTTATTTTGTTCAACAGCTTTCCAGACAAAGAGTCATGAGGAGTTAAAACGTATTTAAATTGATATGTCATGAACATGTTGTTTAAAATCACATTGAAGACTAGAGAGTATAATGTAAGATCATATATATTCAGTGTTCTATGGAGGTAACTTCCGAATAGTCCGTATTTTTATAAATGTTAGCCAAAAAAACCTACATATAAAAATATCATAGATTCGCAAAGTGATTATTGGATTGTAATTGATTGTTTATGAGCTTGAAGCACATGACATGAATCATGTAGAAACCCTAGAGTGAAGCCCAAAACAGTTCATTCTTGATCATTCATATATCAAAGGCTGCATGTATCGTTCATTTCACTTGGTCATTGTTTACTGAAATACATCGAAAATAAACATATATGTAGGGTAGATTACTCAAAGAGTGTCCTTCCAAGCTGTATTTGACAACTGTGCAGTGCTTGTTGAGCACAATACAGTCATTCCTTGTGGCACTTGTTTTTGCTAGAGATCTAAGTCAATGGAAACTCGGATTCGACGTTCAACTCCTATCCATATTATATTGTGTAAGTCATTTAATTACCAAAAGAAAGGCTTTTCTAAAAGTAAACAAGATTAAACCTAATGATTTTCCTCCTTTTAGTTAGAATGATTTATGATATATGCACTTAGATGCTGACAGGGAGTGGTGGTAACTGGTGTTACATTCTACTTGCAAGCATGGGTGATAGAAAAGAAGGGTCCAATCTTCTTGGTCATGACTACTCCTTTGATCATGATATTTACAATCACTATATCTGCATTCCTATACGGAGAAATTATTAGTTTGGGAAGGTATATATACAATATGTATATTGCATCATATTCTTTTTTTTTTTTTTGATAAGATATATATTAGCTTTTAGCTAGAATATCATGTGACCTATAAATTAATAGTGATCCATATATTTGTAGTGTCTTGGGAGGACTTTTGCTGGTTGGAGGGCTTTATTGTGTGCTATGGGGAAAGATGAGGGAAGAAGAAATCGCAAAAGGAGAATGCAATCCAAAAGTTGATAACGAAAAGACCTCATGTGTCGTGTAGAATCAAAGTCAAGAATTGCAATTGCATGGATGATGGATAATATTAGCCGTTTGATTTAATAATTTTGTATTTTAGTGCTGAATTTCTCACTCTTTACTCAGCTATGGTAGTTACCGGACAAATTCGAGTATTTCTAAGAGTTTTTTCACTTTCCGGTAGTTAATTTAAAGAAGAGCTTGCAACAGATTCAGTTAATTAAATAAACTATTATAAATTAGTTGAGAAAAGTCAGAAGTGACTAGCATTTGAAATCAAAAGTAAAAAGTTGGAAATCTACAAGCGACTTCGGTCCTGAATTTTGTGATGGAATTTTTAAAAACCGTTGCGATGAAATATTTTAAACATCGTGATGAATATTAGCGACGGTTTATACATACATCATCACCAATTAATGACAAAAATTGATAATAACGTCGCTAAATATACCAACGGATTCAGAAAAACCATTGTTACTTTTAGCGATGGTTTAACCACAAACTGCAGCTAAAAATCCTGATAAATTAAATTAATGATTATTAAATCATGATAAATAAATAATAATTATTAAACTTGTAAGATAAAACTACATGACCGATATTATTATTTCATAAAAACAAATACGTCGTTAATAAATACATTACGTTATCTATACATCAAATTAATGATTTATCAAAGTGTAATAATAAAATCCGACATAAATAAAAACTATCAAAGAATATAATACATGTGAGGACTAGAAATTGTTAAGTAAGATTTATTAGCTAATCAGATTTGGATTAGGATTAGCTAATTTAGTTTCTGATTTTCGGGTTTTCAGATTTGAGCGGGATCTAGATGTTCAGATCTGTCCCTCGCGTGTTTGAGTGAGTTGCCGCGAGCATGGAGTGAAACGCTGTCGTTTTAGGTGCTAATCAGGTATGGCGTTGCAAGAGGTTATACGATGTCGTATCGTGTTTTCAGATTTGACGCTAGTGAGTGGGATCTGTTTAGCGGGCGTGAACAGATGTGAGCGTCTATTTGGTCAAGTCTGGATTAGCGTTAGCGGGATCTGTTGTGAGAGCGGGACCTTATGCTACGTCATTTTGTTAAGTAGCGCCACACCGTTTTGATTAGAAGCACGTGTTTTGTTTAGAGAGTCGGATCCGAGATAGCGTGACCAGATGTGAGTGATAGCTGAGGCCAGATTTGAGGGACTTCTTCCTTGGCAATGGGATCTGAATTTGTCTGTGATTGATTTTCACTGTAGCTCAGACTTGGGGATTTAAAATTAAGTATCTATCAGCTCAGACTTTGGAGCAAGATTGGTAGCGCTGAGCTCGTCTTCTCTAGGGCTTTCGATTGATACCAGTTTGGAAACTGGAGTCTCCGAATTTGAGGAGCACGAAGTTGTTGCAGTGTTCGTGTATATTCGCGATTGTTGACCCGTAGTTCTTCTGTTCTTTAGCAGCTTTGGGTAAGTGATTTCTTTCTATTTTAATCTTCGTTGAGGGCTGAGTGGTGCTCTGTAGAATTTGAGATAGCTGAGTGAGCTACGAGATTTAGAAATTAAGCTGTATGAGTTCAGATTCGAGTTGATATTGAGGTATCTTGACAGATTTGAGCAGGTAGTGGCTTCTGTTGAGTTCGTCGTGAAGCTACTAAGGCTGTAGACTTGTGCTGGTTGCTGCGCCCTTGTTTTAGTAAGATCTGTTGAGGTAGAAGCTGAATTGAGGTACGAATTGAGCTAGATTTTAGCAGCTTTGTTATCAGCTTTGGGATATTTCTTTCGTGTATTAGCTGTTGTGCTTTGTGTTGATTGTATGATGATTTTGTGCTCATATATGTTTGTGCGTGAGGTATATGTATGATGTTTGTTGTGCATTCACGCATACATATTGAGCCTGATTCCTTTGAGAGTTGAATTCCTTTGTACGTTGTGATCGGCCGACTGAGTCGTCACGCCTGAAAGGTCCAACGTTGTTTTTGATGTGGTGGCCGGCTGAGTCGTCGTTCCTGAATACCACACTTCCTTTTGATGGTCGGCTGAGTCATCGCATCTGAAGATCACAAGATGATGATGATTGATGAGATCTGCACAGCTGAGTCGTTGTGCTTTGTCTACCGATGATTCTTGGTAGCCCTTTTCATGCATTGCACGATTGAGATATTGCATTGTCTGATATGATAGATGCTTTTATTGTGCTCTTCGTACTGAGGTTTGACCTCGTTTATTTCCCTGTTTTGGGTTGCCTTGGTCTGTATTGGCCTTGACAGGTTCTACAGGTAATCAGGCTGGACAGAGTGGAGCTTCAGCTGGTCGATCCCCTTTTTGATTTGAGTCTTAGTTGTATTGATATATATATAGTTTTGAGTTAAACTCTTATTTTGAGTATGAATGTATTTTGAATGATATTGGATCAGGCCTATATTCGAAAAGTTTTAGCCAATATTTTATGATGCTTCCGCATAATTGTGACTAATTGATGTATTAGCGCATCGGGCCTAACATTTTTGGTATCAGAGCTTAAATTGGGATAAGCTCGTTTCTTTGTCACACTTGAGTCTAGGCATAGATTTTGAGTTTTGATTTTGATTGACTCCGTGATTGTGTGATTTGATTAATTGCCTTTGTGATTTATCTACTCGTTTTCTTACCTCTGAGTTTTGGTAGATGCCGCCAAGGAGAGGTAGGAGTAGGATTGCTAGGCAGGTAGATGGGGAGTCTAGAGCCCCGGGCAGCGATGAGGATGTTGAGCAACAGGAGATACCTTTGCGCTGACGTGCTAGACAGACAGAGGTGGATGATGTGACTCGACAGATTGGAGAGATGGAGCTAGTGTTGGCTAGGTTCCAGAGGATGAATCCCCCGACATTTACTGTGTCGAGGCTGGTCTGTTGGCTGAAGGCTGGCTTGAGCACATGGAAGAGTTGTTTGACGCAGTGGAGTACTCGCAAGAGAGGAGACTGAAGTTAGCGATGTTGCAGTTGAGAGAGCATGCACAACGCTGATGGAAGGGTACTTCTCGTGTCATGAGAGAGACTGGAGTTTTGATTTCTTGGGAGAGCTTCTGTGCAGCTTTTCGACAGGAGTATACCCCTGAGTCTTTCTATAACAACCGTGAGCGGGAGTTCGACAATCTGAAGCAAGGAAACTTGAGGGTGGCCAAATATGCCAGACAGTTTTCTTCACTGTTGTCATAAGTTCCCTATGTTGCGAACCAGGAGAGGACGAAGAGGAACAAGTTTTTGAGAGGCTTGAGGCCCGAGTTGTTCCGTATGGTGTTAGCTGGTTCCTCTGCGACGTATGCTGAGGCTGTGAATAGAGCAGTGGATATTGAGGAGAGTCTGATGGAGGTGCAAAATCAGGTTCATCGATAGTTGGGCGTAGTTTTCAACCTGTACCAGAAGCGATGCCTTCTTTCCAATCTCATCAAGTGCCGCAACAGTCGAATCGTCAGAGGTTCAAGCCTCGAGGAAAACAGTTTAAGAAGCGTTCGAACTTGATTTCTTCTGGCTCAGTGAGGTCTGGTGGCAGTGGCTCCGGAGGAGGAGTGACTTGTGGACAGTGTGGAGGTCGTCATATGACTGCACAATGTCGTGAAGTTCAGGGCCTTTGCCATAACTGTGGGTAGCCTGGACATTTTGCTCGAGTGTGTCCAGTTGTAGGACAATCTTTGGGTCAGCCGCAGCAAGATTCAACTGGTGGTTCTTCGCAGAGACCGTAACCTTTTGCTGAGTCCCAACGATCAGGTTTCCAATCCCGTGAACCGTCTAGGTTTGGTGGACCTTCAAGACCTCAGTTTCCGGGACCGCAGCAGGCTCAGGTGAACTCCTTGACGAGAGAGCAGGCAGAGGATAGACCAGAGGGAGTGATTTCAGGTACTTGCTTTATCTTTGACTTTCCTGCACGAGTTTTGTTCGATACTGGAGCATCACACTCCTTTATTTCTGAGTTGTTTGTTTATGAGCGTGGGTTGAGTTCTTCCCCACTGTGTGATGTTGTCTCTGTATCTACCCCTGCTGGCGTGAGTTTGTTATCCCGTGAGATGGTGTTGGATTGTGTTCTTAGGTTTGATGAGAATGCATTCGTGACTAATCTGATTGTTCTGGAGATTAGGGATTTTGATTGTATCTTGGGAATGGACGTGTTGTCCAGTTATAGAGCGACAGTTGATTGCTTTCATGGTGTAGTGAGATTTAGACCTGAATTTGGAGAGAAATGGGATTTCTATGGTGCTGATTCACGACCAGATTCTTTTGGTGTCTGCCATGGAAATGTTTAGTTTGTTGTCGCTAGAGAATTCAGGGTTTATGATTTATGCCTTGGATGTTTCCCAAGTACCGCGAGTAGGATTGAGCGATGTTCCGATTGCTCGAGAGTTTCCTGACGTATTTCCGGATGAGATTCCTGGATTCCCTCCGAGACGAGAGATTGATTTCAGCATAGAGTTGGTGCCAGGAACAGCCCCGATTTCTAGAGCTCCGTATCGATTGGCGCCAGCTGAGTTGAAGGAACTCAAAGAGCAGTTGTGTGATCTTTTAGAGAAGGGCTTCATTAGACCGAGTATGTCGCCCTGGGAAGCTCCGATTCTATTTGTGAAGAAGAAGGATGGATCTATGAGGATGTGTGTGGATTTTTGGCAGTTGAACAACGCGACGATTAAGAACAAGTATCCGTTATCGAGGATTGATGACTTGTTCGACCAGTTGCTGGGATCTGCTGTATACTCTAAAATTGATCTGCGATCAGGTTATCATCAGTTGCGGATCAGAGACGCTGGCGTGACGAAGACGGCTTTCAGGACTAGATATGGGCATTATGAGTTTTTGGTGATGACATTTGGATTGACGAATGCTCCTGCTGTCTTCATGGATTTGATGAATCGCGTCTTTAGCGAGTTTATCGATCGTTTTGTGATTGTCTTCATAGATGACATCCTGGTGTATTTGAGGAATTTCAGAGAGCATAAAGAGCACTTGAGATTGGTTTTGCAGAAACTGAGAGACTCACAGCTGTATGCGAAGTTCAGCAAGTGTGAATTCTGGCTGGATAAAGTTGTCTTTTTGGGTCATGTCATTTCAGCGCAAGGGATTTCTGTGGATCCGAGTAAGGTCGAAGCAGTTCTTAACTGGGAGCGACCTAGGAGTGTGACTAAGATCCGTAGTTTCTTGGGTTTGGCTGGCTATTATAGGCATTTTATTGAGAAGTTCTCTTCGATAGCTAGGCCGATGACTCGGTTGACCCAGAAGGATAGAAAGTTTGTTTGGACTGAAAAATGTGAGTCGAGTTTCCAGTTGCTTAAGGAGAAGTTGACTATTGCTCCTGTGTTAGCTTTGCCTTCAGGTTCTGGAGGTTTTGTAGTTTGCTTTTATGCCTCTCTGAGTGGTTTGGGTTGTGTGCTGATGCAGAACGGGTGTGTGATAGCTTATGCATCTCGACAGTTGAAGCCCCATGAGACGAGATACTCAGTTCATGATTTAGAGTTGGCCGCGATAGTGTTTGCCTTGAAGATTTGGCGTCACTATTTGTATGGTGAACAATTTGTGATGTACACCGACCACAAGAGTTTTAAGTATATCCCCACGCAGTCAGATTTGAATATGATACAACTCCGTTGGATGGAGTTGCTGAATGATTTTGAGTGTGAGATTCAGTATCAGCCTGGGCGAATGAATTTAGTGGCCAATGCTTTGAGTAGGAAATTCCAACCTGCGATGTTGACGTCGATGAGTATATCCAAAGTCCATGAGGATTTGGGGACTTCTGGATGGCGTTTTCAGTCAGGTGATCAGTGCTTCGTGGTTTCTTCTTTTCAGGTCGAGCCACAGATAGTAGCAGACATTACAACAACGCAGAGGACTGATCCGTATGTTCATGAGTTGAATATTAAGGCTTCAGAATGGTCAGTCTGAGGATTTTTCTGTTGCTTCTGATGGATGCTTGAGATTTCGAGGTAGGTTGGTGGTTCCAAATTTGATTGATTTGAAAGAAGCCATCTTGAATGAAGCTCATTGTAGTCGATACAGTGTGCATCCGGGTGAGAAGAAGATGTATCATGCCCTGAAGTCTCATTTTGGTGGGAAGGCATGAGGAATGACATCTCTGGAGTTGTAGCTCGATGTTTGAATTGCCAACAGCTCAAGGCTGAGAGGATGAGACCTGGTGGATTGCTACAGAGTCTAGAAGTGCCTCAGTGGAACTGGGAGAATATCGCCATGGATTTTGGGACGCATTTTCCTCGATCGAGTAGGGGATGTGATACTGTTTGGGTTGTTGTTGATAGACTTTCGAAGTCAGCCCATTTCATTCCCTATGATGTGAGGTGCTCGATGAAGAAGATGGCACGACTGTACATTGACCATGTAGTGAGATTGCATGGAGTGCCGGTTTCGATAGTGTCTGATAGAGATCCGAGATTTACTTCCCGATTTAGCTTGCATGCAGCGATGGGTTCGAGTTGTCCATGAGTAAAGCCTATCACCCACAGACAGATGGTCAATCTAAGAGAACCGTTCAGATTTTGGAGGATATGCTGCGAGCAGTTGTATTAGAATTCAGTGGTGGCTGGCAGGATTCCTTGTCCTTAGTTGAGTTTTCTTATAACAACAGCTAACAGGTGACTATTGGGATGGCCCCTTTTGAAGCATTGTATGATCGTAAGTGTAGATCACCGATCTGCTGGGTGTTAAGTAGATGTCCAACTAGCCAACTTGTAGCGTGTGGGTTTATAGACTCTTGTATATGACAATCTTTATATATGATATTCACATTTATTTATATGGCATTCTTTACTTTCATTGTATGTATGTTGGTCCGTTTATAGAGATAGGATCACTAAGAAGATCAGCAGCCGCGCTTTTGTTAAAAGACTTTAATCAGAATTTTACGCGCTGCCGATACAAACTTTGAGCTGCAATAGCTCGTTTGTTCTTGAACATTTAAAATTCACAAGAGCACCGGAGACAGATCTGGTATGATTTAAAAATCATGCGGAAAATACCAGAACTGAATCCTATATTTTAAAACAACTCAAACAGATTTATGTTCAACAAAAATCTGTTCAAGACTCGTGTGCTTGTGTGCTGCTGATATGCAATGCTAAGATGCTGAACTGTTAATGCGAATGCTAAAGTGCAAGCAAGTGTATGCATAGCTATCGGATCTATAGCGACTCTCGATTTACCAATGGTCGTTGATCTGATCGGGATATATGGATTGAAAGGACCGTACTGTACGCTAACCACGAGCAACTGGTTCTTGCAGGCACTATCAGTGATACCTAGGGGATCATGGTGCGATGTTGCTAGACGCTTTTACCATGATCCAATGGACAGGTCCGGAATTGTGATTCCGGAGCCATAATGGTTGTGGGCCCACGGCTAGCTGTATCCCTAAACCATTGAGGGTCACACAAGTACTGGATTCGAGATTCCCGCATGGATACTCAGCTCAATGTGTTGAGCACGAGAAGAGGATTTTGGGGAGTGCGACTTCCTAAAAGTCACTAGGGGTAAAACCGGGGTTTCCCGCTGTTGAGGGGCAAAACGGTCATTTTGCAATTTAGGGTTAGATGATCTGAAAAATTGTTTTTCACATCATAACATTCAGTTTTGGAAACTGAGTCGATCGGTCCGATCTGATCGGCGATCGGAGTTACGATGAAGTCGCAGCGATTTATATCGTCATTTGGACCCGGGCCCGATGGGCCGATCCAAGTCCATTGTTAGTCTATTTAATTAGACATTAGGGACTTCATAAACAACT
>KV004136.1:0-14960 GCA_001598015.1 Dorcoceras hygrometricum | reverse complement strand
CTATCTTATCTGAGGGGATAATAGTGTATAAATCTCTGGCCAGAGTACTAGAAGTGTTTTAGGTAAATGTGTTTACCTAGTTACACATGTCACTATATCTCTGGCCAGAGTACTAGAAGTGTTTTAGGTAAATGTGTTTACCTAGTTACACTCGTGATGTCACTATTCGATCTCCAAGATGTATGCATGGCTATCGGATCTATAGCGACTCTCGATTTACCAATGGTCGTTGATCTGATCGGGATATATGGATTGAAAGGACCGTACTATACGCTAACCACGACCAACTGGTTCTTGCAGGCACTATCAGTGATACCTAGGGTATCATGGGGCGATGTTGTTATACGCTTTTACCATGATCCTTTGGGCAGGTCCGGAATTGTGATTCCGGAGCCACAATGGTTGTAGGCCCATGGCTAGCTGTATCCCTGAACCATTGAGGGTCACATAAGTACTGGATTCGAGATTCCCGCACGGATACTCATCTCAACGTGTTGAGCACGAGAAGAGGATTTTGGGGAGTGCGACTTCCTAAAAGTCAACAGGGGTCAAACCGGGGTTTCCCGCTGTTGAGGGGCAAAACGGTCATTTTGCACTGGGGTTCTGAAAAATGGTTTTTCAGATCATAGTGTTCAGTTTTGGAAACTGAATCGATCGGTCCGATCTGATCGGCGATCGGAGTTACGATGAAGTCACGGTGATATGGATGAATGTAATGTTCATGCTTTTGGACCCGGGCCCGTTGGGCCGGTCCAAGACTATTACCAAATATATTTAATTAGACTTGACTCTCATAACAACACTTAAGCTAATTAAAACCCTAAACCTAAGTGCATTGAGCGCCGCCCCTCCTCTCCTCATAAACCCGCCGCCGCCGCCGCCACGTGCCGCCGGAAAATCGTTTCCGGCCAATCTTGACGAGGAGAATCCGTCCGCGCAGATCTCGTCAGGCCTTCTAGTGCAGGCTGACGAAGGAATCCCGTCTCCGGTCGTGGACCTGATTGACGATATCTACCGCCGACTACCGTGAAGTGCCGCTTTCTTTAAGAAACCGGTCGGAGCCAGGCACGAGTTGCCAGCAAGGTAGTGATTTTGAACACCCTATGAATGTCATAGATTTTGTATTGTTCATCGTATTGATCGTCTCCCGGCACTTGTATTTTCTGTTCTTCCGCTGCCTCGCCGGGGGGCGCGATCCAGATCCCAACATTGGGAAGAGATTGGTGAGAAGCAGTTGTGTACTCCTGAGTTTGTGCAGCACATGAAGGATCAGATTGAGTTGATTCGGAGTAGGATGAAAGCTTCTCAAGATCGACATGCTAGCTATGCTAACAAGAGACGCAGATCTTTGGAGTTTGATGTTGGCGATCGAGTGTTTCTCAAAGTTTCTCCTTTTGAAGAGCGTGATGAGATTCCGATTGAAGGGTAAGTTGGCTCCTAGATTCGTTGGTCCCTTTGAGATTGTTGAGAGGGTCAGACAGTTGGCTTATAGATTGAGGCTGACTGATGAGTTAGCAGTGATGCATGATGTGTTTCATGTGTCAATGTTGAGGAAATATGAGCCAGATCCGTCCCATGTGTTGAGGACTGATGAAGTTGAGCTCGATTCCACCTTGAGTTATGTGGAATATCCAGTGCATATTCTGGATAGGAAGGAGAAGCAGCTGAGGAATAAGGCTATTCCGTTGGTGATGGTCCAATGGAGCAAGCACGGTCGTGAGGAAGCTACCTGGGAAGTTGAAGAGAAGATGAGACAGGAGTGGCCTCATCTATTTGAGCGTTGACAGTAGTATTCCAGGTAATTTTCTGGATTGTTGATCTTGTGTTTGAATTATTTGTGCTATCGATTAGTGGTTTGTTTAGCATTGAGTATGCTGGGCAGTATGGCATGGGTGTTTTTGGAATGGTGTCTAGTATATTGTGCCGTGAGAATGCCATCTTGTTGTAATTGTTGTTCCTCGTTATTGTTGAATCTGGTGTTACGAGTTGATTTCGAGGACGAAATCGATTTCTAGTGGGGGATATGTGAGGACTAGAAATTGTTAAGTACGATTTATTAGCTAATCAGATTTGGATTAGGATTAGCTAATTTAGTTTCTGATTTTCGGGTTTTCAGATTTGAGCGGGATCTAGATGTTCAGATCTGTCCCTCGCGTGCTTGAGTGAATTGCCGCGATCAGGGAGTGAAACGCCATCGTTTCAGGTGCTAATCAGGTATGGCGTTGCAAGAGGTTATACGATGTCGTATCGTGTTTTCAGATTTGACTCTAGTGAGTGGGATCTGTTTAGCGGGCGTGAACAGATGTGATCGTCTATTTGTTCAAGTCTGGATTAGCGTTAGCGGGATCTATTGCGAGAGCGGGACCCTATGCTACGTCATTTTGTTAAGTAGCGCGACACCGTTTTGATTAGAAGCGCGTGTTTTGTTTAGAGAGTCAGATCCGAGATAGCGTGACCAGATGTGAGTGATAGTTGAGGCCAGATTTGAGGGACTTCTGCCTTAGCAATGGGATCTGAATTTGTCGGTGATTGATTTTCACTGTAGCTCAGACTTGGGGATTTAAAATTAAGTGTCTATCAGCACTTAGAGTATTTTCGAACGTGATATTTCTTATCTCCATCCCGACAACCCTCGATTGGTACTGTTCATCCGAACCCTATTTCCGTCGATTGCCGTCGTTTTACGCCGTCGTTTGGAGCAAGATTGGTAGCGCTGAACTCGTCTTCTCTAGGGCTTTCGATTGATACCAGTTTGAAAACTGGATTCTCCGGATTTGAGGAGCACGAAGTTGTTGCAGTGTTCGTGTATATTCGCGATTGTTGACCCATAGTTCTTCTGTTCTTTAGCAGCTTTGGGTAAGTGATTTCTTTCCATTTTAAGCTTTGTTGAGGGCTGAGTGGTGCTCTGTAGAATTGAGATAGCTGAGTGAGCTACGAGGCTTTAGAAATTAAGCTGTATGAGTTCAGATTCAAGTTGATATTGAGGTATCTTGACAGATTTGAGCAGGTAGTGGCTTCTGTTGAGTTCGTCGTGAAGCTACTAGGGCTGTAGACTTGTGCTGGTTGTTGCGCCCTTGTTTTAGTAAGATCTGTGAGGTAGAAGCTGAATTGAGGTATGAATTGAGCTAGATTTTAGCAGCTTTGTTATCAGGTTTGGGATATTTCTTTCGTGTATTAGTTGCTGTGCTTTGTGTTGATTGTATGATGATTCTGTGCTCATATCTGTTTGTGCATGAGGTATATGTATGATGTCTGTCGTGCATTCACGCATACATATTGAGCCTGATTCCTTTGAGAGTTGAATTTCTTTGCACGTTGTGATCGACAGGCTGATTTCTCGCGCCTGAAAGGTCCAACGTTGTTTTTGATGTGATGGCCGGCTGAGTCGTCGTGCCTGAATACCACACTTCCTTGTGATGGTCGGCTGAGTTGTCGCACCTGAAGATCACAAGATGATGATGATTGATGAGATCTGCACAGCTGAGTCGTTGTGCTTTGTCTACCGATTATTCTTGGTAGCCCTTTTCATGCATTACACGATTGAGATATTGCATTATCTGATATGATAGATGCTTTTATTGTGCTCTTCGTACTGAGGTTTGACCTCGTTTATTTCCCTGTTTTGGGCTGCCTTGGTCTGTATTGGCCTTGGCAGGTTCTACGGGTAACCAGGTTGGACAGAGTGGAGCTTCAGCTGGTCGATCACCTTTTTGATATGAGTTCCAGTTGTATTGATATATATATATTGAGCCAGCGGATGTCCTGTGCCTTTATTTTAATTGGGGGATCTGTAGTTGACTGACTACTTGTTTTATCGTATGCTGTATGAGTTTTAAGTTAAACTCTTATTTTGAGTATGAATGTATTTTGAATGATACTGGATCAGGCCTATATTCGAAAATTTTTAGCCCATATTTTATGATGCTTCCGCATAATTGTGACTAATTGATATATTAGCGCACCGAACCTGACAATACAAATTTGGATCCTGGCTCTCATTGGCATCGTCGTAATTAGCACCGTCGTCATTCTCATCCTCATGGTCATATGTACTCTGTACGAAAGCACTGGTGCAGGTATGGTGGAATCATGTCCCTGTAGACACTCTTGAAGACGAATGTCTCTCTGTCTAGATATATGCGTCAGCTAGAGGTATTTAACAAATAAGTTATTTTAAATTATCAGTTCACTAATTTGATCCCATAATTACTTTTGTTGAAGCACAACTACACACCCAAAAGCTTTTGGATACTGCAATTAACCCAAAAGTTGGGTATAAAAAACACTCAAAAACTGGCCAAAAGTTCACAATCCAGACCCCAAAACATCCTTAAATATGTCTAATCCTCAATTTCAACAAAAAAAGCTCTCGCACGCATGTGAATTGTCCCGTGTGAAAAAATTTATTTGACTAAATTATTGTTTAATTAACTAAGTGATTATATAGACTCACTTAGTGTTTTTTTAGGAAACTTGTAAACCTAATTTTTATAATTTTCTATTTATTGAAGGAGATTGCAAGTATTTGTTTATTAAATGAGATAAGGTGTGGTTTTTCCATTCTTAAAATGGCTTACTTTATTGATTTATGCATCAACATTAATATTATTTTCTATATATATATATATATATTCCCCACCTAAATGAGATAAGGTGTGTTGGAGAGATTGATTATAGTCTTTGGACCACATCAAATTAGGCAGGCAAGAAGTTGACGCCACTTGCGCTACATCTGATCGGCGTTCGGCCGTGCTCATCATGTACAAAATAGGACACATGCATATTCCACCAACAGCAACAAAATCATGAGATAATCACAATGTGACACCCTCATTTCCTATTTTATTATATATTTGAAAGAAACGATGAGGGTCCGGTGATTTCGTTTTTGTGTTTCAGGAGCGGTTTCAAAACCATTCCTAAAGTAAAAGCAACGGAACAGGTTTTGACCATAGTATAGTGTTTATATTGCCTTAACTCTTAAGAGTGGTTTTAAGGTGTGTAAAACACTACTAAAAACCGCTTCCATTGCTATAACTTTTTGCAACAGTTGATAAACTTTGCAAAAAAATGCTTCGCATACCGAGTTAGGCCTATTTTTTAACTTAAAAGATCACTAGTTCGGTGTCTGGGTAAATGGAAATACCATCTAAAAAACACCTACTGCCAAGTGCTGATCAATGTCTGTTAAGGCTAGATCTGTTCAAACCTTGTGTCACCACTCCATCAAGACATGGAAACTGATTTTACACCAACTATTAAAGCCAGAGAGCAAATTTAGAAGGGAGACAAACCGATCCACACAAAGCAGGCAAAACAGAAAAAAGAAACACAAAAAAAAAAAGGCATGTTAATCACATTATAGACAAGAAAAATCACAAGAGTGACGTTAAGGAGCGTCTAAAACTATAGCTTCTTGAGGAGCATCGAGGGGTAAAATTCAGCCCGAACATCTCTTTGGGTGCCTGTCCCGGTTCGATAACACCAACTAGCTTCACAACAAGAAATGCACTATCAGCAATGTGATTCATATCTTGTGTGTTGGCCCATATGTGGTACGCCAACTGCAGCCTTCGAAGCTTGGTACTGAGGCCGATGCCCCACTTGCGGAATAGGCTCTCTCTTTCATGTTGTGAAAGCTTCTTGGACATCTGCTTGCTCAACATACGTCTCTCCTGTCGGAGAGCTTTCTCGCTGTATTAAATAAAAATATGGTCAGGGGAGTTCAAGATTCAACAAGCATCATGGCATAGTTTGATAAAACCAAGAACATAACAATAGATCGAGCAGGAGGACGGTGAATATGGAACGGGATATAACAAGGGGTGATGGGGGACAATCATGCTCCCAATATTGAAACTAACGTTTTTCATATTTAAATTTTACTATAAATTCAAGTTTCACCCTTCACGTCTCTCTGCTAGACCCCTCCGTCCACTTTCTGGGACCACCCATGGAAACAGATAACTCAAGTTAGAATGAGAACATGAAATCTTACCTTGAAGCAAGTGTGAGACGCTGTCCATTCACTATAGTCTTTTCCCCAAGAGAAAATTTATCATTCAAGAATTTCATCCTCCTCATCTCCACCTCCAAATATATAGAATCTGAAGGATCGCCTTGGAAAAGCATGAAAAAGTAAGACCTATGCACTAATGAGACATTGCAAGCTTGCCAAAGTTCGAGTATTTCTCTTTGGAGTCTTTTGAATTCCATAGGCCAACTAGAAAGACGTCGAATATCATCTTGTGTTGGATCTGATCCAACCTCTTTGACACTCTTCTTTAAGGCCTTATTCACATCACCTTGAATCTGCTTGGCCTGCATGTTCATGACATTAGATGCACATGCATTAAAATCTATAATCCAAAATTGCGTCTATTACCAGGAATGGTAGGATTCAAATGTGCAATAAAAATACAGAAAGTGAACTGTTGAAACTCACTAAATCTCTCGACATCTCTTGTTCATCTTGCAGCAAATCCTCTTGCTTCATATCATTGATGCTGCCAGAAACGTCATCCGCATTCAAGAATTTTACATTCTTGGTATCAATCTCAATATCAAAAGCATTTTCGGGAGATGATTCGGAATCTTTCGTTTGTAATGTTTGGACACTGGGACTGAAGTTTAATGGAGATATCTTCACACCGAAACCTTTATATTCTCTATATGAACCAGAAAATGGGGATTTCTCACTGTAATCAATAATCTTCAACCATGGAGAAGATGAGTCTGTAATAACACTCGCTCTACAGCTTTGACTTTTGATTAATTTCAAACTTCGAGGGCTGGACGAATCTTGAGCTGAATCACGAGTCAGACATAGCTTTTCAATAGATGCCATGTCAACAAAATCAAGTTTTTTATCCTTAGAGGTTGATGGCGAGATTAATTCTTCATCAGTCTTTATGTTTGTAACCCTAAACCCAGTAACTAACTTCATTTCATTATCACTCTTCAAATGAGGCGTACAAAAAACTTGCTCTTTCGTTAAAGGGGACGACTCGAATTCTAAATCTTGCCCATCTCTAATCATAGCCACTCGTACTGCAGAGAACGCTGTGTTTTCTCCCGAAGATGAATACAAAATCCCTTTGTTACACAAATCTTCTGCATCTATGCTATGAACTTCCTTGTATAGGTACTCCGAAGTCCCATTACTTTGTTTATCAACCTCATCCCAAGCATGACATGAATCACTTTCACTGAAGTTTGAACTTCTTTCTAATATTCTTGGAGACATATTACCTGGCACAAAATTATTGTCAAAGTATGGAACTTTTGGAAAATGGTCCTCTGAACTGGATCGACTATGGCCATCAGAGCAAGTTCTGGTATCCACATCTAATGAGTAAGGGTCTGCCTTAATGGGGGTCTCGAATTCTGGGATATCGGAATCCAGTGAATTTCGTACTTGCAATTGCGGGTAGTGCCCCAACCGGACCTATATATAGAAATCAAGGGGAACTAAACACATGAAAAGAGAGAGAGTGCAACGACTGATCTAATAAAAAACTTTACCTGTATCGTGGAACCTGAACCATCTCCAAGCTTTTGTAACAACTCTTTAATTTGTGATTGGGCAACATCCCTTTGCAGAATTACCTCTTTAATCTCCTTCTCAAGCTTCATCAAAAGAAAAACTTCACTACATGATCCATTTTATACAGTGTCATCGTAAGCTAAGCCTTTTCATTCTCAAGATTCAAAATAATTATTTAAAGAGTTCGCAAGCACCAATGCCATGCTTTTAAAAAAACTAATGTCAAGGGCCAGGTTTTATAAACTTAATCTTGTAGAACTCTTACAGGCATCATATTTGTTCTTAAGTAATTACCTCCTCTATTTGAAGATCTTTCTCTTTCAGTGTAGTAGAATAGTTTGAGGCACCAAAAGCATAACTTGGGCTTCTGAGTTCACTCTCTAATCTTGCTAACTCTCTCTGCAAATGCTTCACCAGTGCTTTGTCAGACATGACGACATTAACCTGGGCATTAGTCGTCACCTCCTTGGCACAACTTGCAAAGAGAAGAGTGTTCCTCGATTGTTCAACATGGCTGCGAGCTGGACTCATCGTGCAGATGATGGCTGTTCTAGCATTTCCACCCAGTGAAGTTTGCAATATTCGAGTTAGTTTTGAATCTCTATACGGAATGTGCCCGTTGCGCCCCTTGCTTCACAGGAACATAATCACAAAATTGAAAGAAAATAAAAAATCAAAGTGATACTATTTATGTGGAAAACCCTTCGCGAATCTGAAAGGAAAAACAGACACCGCAAATAGCAAATCATGTTGTTCTCATGAAAAATCTTATGCAACTACAAGAAACACTCTGCATATACATATGTGTGTACTGTGTCATCCTAGAGCAACATAAAACCATGAACAATAACAAGTACCTGAGCTTACGAACAACTGTTCCCAAGGTCAGCAAACTTCGATTTATGTGGCAGCCTTCTTTTAACCTCGCACCTGCTGATAATGACTGGGATGCTCGCTCACTTCCAGAAAGATCAACGAAGTTCTTTGCCAATAAGAAATTGATTTCAGGCAGTACATTATTTAGATAATTACAAATCATCTATCAATAAAATCCTTGGAAAGTTGTGTTGTTAATATCATACCACAGCAGCTGTAAGAGTGCTCGCATTGTCCTTGCCTAAAAAATCACGGGAAGAGCTTTCAATTGTCTGCAAAGGTGCATAGACAATCGTAAGGCTATAATCTGATTCACTATGACAATAGATTGGTAAATTATGGAAAAAATTGTTGGTAATTAAACGAAATAATGACCACACAATACAGAAAAAGTATTTTAGAGATTCTATGGTTTCTAACTATATAGACAAGTTTCATAGATCTCACATGTCTCCCAGAGACAAGAGTATGACATCAAGAATAAGCAATACCAGTCTAATAATCTGGTGAGATCTAGAACTTGTTTCGTTCAGGGACGTTTCTCCAATTTGCCGCTGTGCTGCAAAGATGGACAAAAATATTAGGATCAAGTTTTGGTTGGAGCCGAAATCCTCCGGAAGTAGTCACTTTACAATCATCTTGTCACCAAAAAAAGAAAGAGAAAAGAAATCGATTTCAATATGCAAAACCATCAATTTCAATCCTTGCCTTCACATATAGAAAGAAGCTGAATCACATGATCCCAATCCGTCAAGACTTCCTCGGTGAGTTTCTCGATTATCGTTCCTCTCTATTGAAAGACAAAGGTTTCTCTTAATCAATTTACTGAAATCATTCTTCATAAAAATGACCAATCCAAACCATAAAAGATTTCACCTCTGGGTCATCAAGAAGTCTAAGAGGAGTGATATCTATACTGAGGAGGTCTCTTACAGATTCATTGTAGATCTCCATAGCCGAGAACTTCAAACTAAATTTTCTTTCAGGATGCTGAAAAGACTATTCCCGGATCAATATTATTGTGAAATTTGCACGGTAAAGGAGCTTAGATACTGCATTGAAGCAGTTGGAATACAATGGACAGAGATACGACACAGCCAAAATTGATATATTCATCGGATTCGACATCCACCAGCCAAGAGAGTAAAAAGGCCATCACTTTGCTCTAGCTTAAATTACATCATCATATCTTTATAGCTAAATAAAATCTTATGATGAACATACTTGAAAATCTTTTCTGACACAGATTATTAAAATAAAAAAACTTAGTAATTTGAATTATCACACCGTACTTCCAGTTACCTTCTCTATATAGTCAAATATATCTGATATTGCATACTCAGTAATTCCAGTCATTGTATACGTCTTGCCACTACTCGTTTGCCCATACGCAAACACACTTGCTGCGGAAAGAATATAGCAAAAACTTTCACATCAGAAGATCACTCAAAGGGAAACACAGGCTTAAGCAAACTTAAACGATAAAAATAGTCTTACAGTTCATCCCACTCACAGCTGAAATAGCAACATCCTTCGCTCCTTGCTCATACACCTCTCTAGTGGAGCATGCACTTCTGAAAACTCTATCTATATAGGGGGAACAAGAAAAAGACAAAATTGAAACTGATATTTAGGATCGACATTTCACATCATTTCCTAATAGTTAGCTACTCCAAACAAAAGCTTCAACCCATCCACATAAACCAGTTGAAATTGTTGGAAGCAACTCATAACACAGAAATTCCTGAAATTTAGCAACATACATTGCTTAAAGTAGAATATACTGATGACTCAACCAAAAAAAAAACGAAAAAACGAAGAAAAGAAGCGGAGAAAAAAAAAATCCTTCAGAGGAAGTTTCAAGGGCAAATTTCCAACTCCAGTTATCCTTAACAAGAATTTATGTCCATTTCTCACATTTAGCACAGAAATAAAACTTGATGCAGTAAATAATGACGATTATGTAGCATACTCTCCATAACTTCTCTTAATTCAACAAAATCTAAGACAGCATTAAAATTTGCTTACCAAATGTATATGCCGAGGGATACATTGACCTCTCCGAGGCTGAGAGATTAACATTCTTGTAAACAATAGTTTTGTCACCGATGCATTCCCAATCTGAAACATCGTTCCTCAAAATTTCCTTCGAATTCAAAGGCCTCAGCCTCACCGACACATAAATATTTTCCTCATTGTTTCTCACCACCCCTTCTCCACTCTCCATTGTTCCCATTTCAGTTCCAAACCTTCATACAATTTGCAACTAAGCTTATGAAAAAACACCCATATCGAAAAGGATTAAAAAAAAACAGCTTCCAATAACCTCAAAACTTTTACAATTGTAATTTGTAAAAGCAACCCAAGAACTATCACTGACTTAGGAAAACAAAGAACCAAACAAGTCGGGATCTTTCATACACTTCAGAGTATGAAGAAAACATTAAAGGGTCTGAGAATTGAGGCACACCTAATGATGATCAATGATCATTTATTAATACGGACCAAAGTGGAGTCAATGGCTACATATTCATTCCCCCACGTATTTTTTCTCATCTTGCTGACGGGGGAGTTCTTTGTTTCTGTTTTTGCCAATGTTTTGTGGTCCATATATATTATTATATATACTATACAGACTGTCATATGTCTTGATCCTCATGAATTTTTCCCTGGCTGTGGTTAAAAATATTTCGAAACAATAAGGGATTAGGTTGAGTATCTTTCATACTTGCTAAACAGCTACTGTTTACCCACAGATATGACGTCTACTTCGGATGTCATTTTCATAGAATGCCAGATGTGATTGTTATATTTACAAAATCCACTCCTTTTCCTGTTGTGATATCACTATTTCAATCCATCAAACAGTCGCCTTGAAAAGATTAAGTTCGATTTAGCTGTAAATAAAATGAATTTAAACTTTATGATAATCTTTTGGTACTCTTAATTTCTTTCTAAGAGTTAGACCACTTCATTTTCTATGATATGAAACGTATAATAAAGTACTAAAAAAATAACCATGTTAGTGCTTTCAGTTAATTTAGATTAGACTTGGATATTGAGGTAAATAATTCTTGTCTACATTTTTACTTCCAGGTGTTTAGTTACAATAAATGATAATTTGAGGCTCACACTCATGCATTGCAAAAGCTCTTGTATCACCGATCTTCTTGTTCACGAAATAAAAATGATGATAATAATTAACATTATTAAATATTATATCACTAAACTAAAATTGTTTGTCATATACAAAGTTTCAGCAGTGCGACGGTGATTCAGCATATTTGATATTTAAAAGGAACTAGACTGGGTATTATTTTGAAAACTATAATAAGATATAAAATCAAGATTTTGGGACATTCACGGTTATATGACTGTTACATGGCATGGGTATAATGTTCAAATTAGTATTGGTGGTTTTAGATTTGAATAAAAGTTGGTTCTTTTTCTTTTTCGGGCTTTGGTTCTATTGATGATTCGATGCTGGTAAGAATGAAAAAAGATGATAGTAATATTTCATAGGCAATTTAAAAGTATTTTAAAGGAGGTGAGGGTCCCCTTTATATAAGCAAAGTTAATTGGTAGCTTAGATCTAACAAATTATTAACTTAAGATAAGTGAATTTGTCGTTAGTTGACAGCTAACTTCAAACATTGTTTATTCCCCTAACAAATCTATTTGTTTGTAGTTAAAGTTTGCCATGTCATTTCCCATATATCAATCAAATTCATAGGTTACCCATCAATAAATTAAAAATATATATACACAAAGAAAAGACTACTATGAATCAAATAAGGATACAGGACGAACTTGTACTTTAAGAATTTTTAGAAGCAAGTGTAGGATAACATAGAAATATATTTGTATGTTGGTTTGATAAAACCTTTCTTCTATAATTAAAGAAAAAACATTTTTTATGCAAGTTTTTCACAACAATGCTTGGGAGAACAGATTTCGCTATTATATATAGTTCGACCTCATGATAAAGTCAAATATAATGATACACTAGATCCATTTGAAATGAGCTCCATCTTATTGAAATTTTCTAATCGACATGTTTTGAACATATGAGATTTATATTATCCTCCAAATAAGTTTTTGTATAACTTCCATGTTATAAAATTAAATTATAATATTTAGTTTGTATACATTTCAAATTCTTGCCATGACTGAAGGTCGTATCGATAATAAATATCAAATTGGCGAGGGATGGTCTAAGTGTACCTAACATGACTTTATGCAAGTATGAATGGCCACACTGCTGTTTCAAATTTCTGCCAAAAATTTTAAATTTAAATTCTTATGTCACCTTTTTATTCAAAACTTTGCCCATTTGAAAATGGTAATACTTGAATTTAGGTTAAAGAACGCTGAAGCTTTTTGGTAGCTAAATTGCCGAATTTGTCCTTTGCATCCATTTAGTTTCCCTTTCTTAAATAATAGCACCGCCCCATGTCTTCAACTATGTTTATCACTGAAATAAATTATAACTTATAAGCCATGTGAAGTCCAGCAACGACTCTATAGGCATATATTCTACTCAATTTATTATCATTGGTTTGGTTAGCTATTCAGTTCAGTACCATTATTTGAGTGGCATATTTAATGGATGACGAAAAGTCGATTGTCCTTCGTAATAGGAAAAGGGTTTAAATAATATTTGAATTTTGTGAGCAAAACTAGTTCCCTGGATGATACTACTATATGTTTTTCTCACATCTTATATTTTATTAATATTCCTCAGCTTTTCTTGATTCATATCCTAGGAATGAATCCGAGAATTCTTATCATAGACCACCATGATTCCTCCAATAACACTACGTTTTTACTGTATTGTATATTTTTCCTACCATCTATACGTAGAATTGCATCGAAATCAAATCTTTCTAATACAATTAATTCGATCTATAAAGTATACCAATCTGCGAAGTAGAAACATGCAGTGATGATGAATAAAGGCTACAATGAATAGCATGTAACTCGAGATATGAATGTACGTGAGACTTCGATCAATTAACACATGTATAGCAATAGCAAATAAAATGCAAGTACCCTAGCCTCTCTTGCTTGCTCCCATGTCATGTCCAAAACATCAGGACGAGATGGTCCCGCTCTCTGTCATCCTCTCCCCTGAGGTTGATATGAATGTTGTAAAGTAGTGTCGGAAGGGGCTCGATCCTTTTATATTCTGACTTCCTTGAGATCCCGGCTTCAGTTTTGTTGAGTGTCCTCATGCATGCCTTGTATGACCATAAGCGTAACATATTCTATCTCGACAAATAAATTATATGGATTGATGTGGTCCCCACAATGAAAACATCAAAGGAGCAAACCGCCCCTAGCAAACACGGCGAGGAGCTTGACTTCAATTCCCAATTGAAGAAGATGACGAAAACCAAGATCTCTTAAAGATGGACGCCTAAGGCTGTAGAACAGTACGTCTGTCTATCTCTATTTCTGCACCACCTCGATTTGCATATTCAACGCCCCGAGCCCGGAGCGTGGAACACCGACGTTGTACAATGAAAATAAAATCATAATACAACAAGCCTCGTAGTACAGTGTAAACCAAAACCAGTCTTTTTCATAAAATAAACCACAAGTAACTCATTTTGTTTTGTATCTCAAGTCACAAAAATATAATAAAAATGCGGAAGCGCTTTACAACCAAAAGAACTGATTTATTACATAAATTTCGAAAAATGCTCTTCTTCACCTGCCCCAAAGCATATTCTATTCGTCATCTTCAACCTACTCTTCGTTTTTATCTAGGGAGAGTGAGAGGAGATGAGTGTTTGGGGAAACACTCAGCAAGTATGAGACGATCGGCATATATACAAGTATTTATTTTTCAAAACATCATAAATATCAAGACAAGGCATAACATAACATATAGCACTGATATTTCATCTTATTTTTCATGGTTTACTGACCAGTCTCTAATTTTTACTCCTCTAAGGGGGCGATGCCATATAACGGTTTATACCCACCGTATAGAGGAAATATAACGGTTTTATACCCACCGTGTAGGGTGTTAGAGTAGATGCCCAACTAGCCAACTTGTGGCGTGTGGGTTTTATTGACTCTTTGTATAACGATCTTTATTTATGAAACTCGCATTTCTTTTATGGCATTCTTTATCTTCATTATTGATTTATAATGTTAACAATTGTGTTGGATAAAGACCTAGAATGCACCATAGTGTATGTTAGATATGATGGATATGATGGCTATCATGAAACACATCTAATAGTCACTGTGTATTCTAAACTCGTTCCTAGTCGATTGGGCCGTCAAAATGAGGATAAGGCCGCCAGAGCGTGAGACTAGCATCTGCGATGTGAAGTACCATGTTTCATTGGTAGGGAACATTGTGATGTTCTGAGCATGCAGATGGATAGTGACCTGGTGATCTATCGAAATACCCTCGTTCGGACTTTCCAAGTGGTTACCATTTGTCGAGTGGATAAGTCCGAGGTCTTGGTTGTACTGATTAGTCCTCACTACTCGAAACGTCATTGAGACTCTACATGATAGG
>KV004130.1:3583-13781 GCA_001598015.1 Dorcoceras hygrometricum | reverse complement strand
GAACCAGTTGGTCGTGGTTAGCGTACAGTACGGTCCTTTCAATCCATATATCCCGATCAGATCAACGACCATTGGTAAATCGAGAGTCGCTATAGATCCGATAGCTATCATCTTATCTTGGAGATCTAATAGTGACATCGCGAGTGTAACTAGGTAAACCCATTTACCTAAAACACTTCTAGTAGCCAGAGATTTACGTTTCGTTTCGAGTCGTGAGGACTAATCAGTACAACCAAGACCTCTGACTTATCCACTTGACAAATGGTAACCACTTGGAAAGTCGAGGGTAGTTTGTAGAGTCTCAATGACGTTTCGAGTCGTGAGGACTAATCAGTACAACCAAGACCTCGACTTATCCACTCGACGAATGGTAACCACTTGGAAAGTCCGAACGAGGGTAGTTCGATAGATCACCAGGTCACTATCTATCTGCATGCTCAGAACATCACAATGTTACCTAACAATGAAACATGGTACTTCTCATCGCAGATACTAGTCTCTAGCTCGGGCGACCTTATCCTCATTTTGACGGTCCAATTGACTAGGAACATGTTCAGAATACACAGTGACTATTAGATGTGTTTCATGGTAGTCGTCATACCCACTATCACATCTAACATACACATTAGTGCATTCTAGGTCTTTACTCAACGCAATTGTTAATCATCATACAACACAATGAAAGTAAAGAATGCCATATAAATGAATGCGAATATCATATATAAATATTGTCATATACAAGAGTCTATGAACCCACACGCCACAAGTTGGCTAGTTGGGCATCTACTCTAACAATAAAATAAATAAATAAATGCATAGCGAAGCATATTAATTGTAAAATGCAATGAATCTATCTCACTTCTTCGTCTCAGAACTGATTCCATTTCACATCAACGCCATCAAGATTCGTATACGATCTTCACATGGATATCCATCTAACGAAACCAACTCAGGCTTCGAAAATCAGGTCATCTCAGTCCTGGGCATTAGAATCAATTCATATTCTCTTCGTGTTATGCAATGTCATGCAAAAATAAAAATATCCACTACCTGTGATGGATCGACACATAAAACTCCAGTTCGACATCAAGAACAGTAATCATAGAGTATGTGATTTGGTCGGGATAACTCAAGAAATCCCATTCTCGAGTAATCTAATCCCTGACTCTCAATGTCAAATTATACCTTCGTTACTCTCTGTTTTTGAGATACTTCAATTATCACCTCTAAAGCTTCGTCGTAAGAATTCCCAAGAACTTCACCAATTCAAAATTCTGGTGTCTGTAATCTAGTTCCAAGGATTTCGAATTCAATATTATTTATAGGAGAAGGTCTCTGCTTTTCTGCAGCATTTCCAATGTGTTCAATTCGAATTCCACATGTCATACTGAGTATTTATCTACCAAAATAGGATATACTCACACCGCTTCGAAAACCAGATTCCTTCATCCATACATATCGATAACCAGATTCCTATACTATTGGTTAAACTCCATCGGTTGCTGTTCAGAACAAGCAGACGTTGCTACAGTAGATATCTTATGACAGAATCAACATTTTCTCTCAATAGATATCAGCAGCAATTATCAACATTGTATTCGCAACGTAATATCAAAACGACGCCGCGTCAACTAATCAACGACGCCGTTGGGATCCACGAGCTGAAAGCAGATATCTCTTGTGAAAATATTCAGATGACGTAAAGAATTGCGTCATCTTTTCTGCCAGCAGCTGGTTTCGCTAAAACGACTTCAAAACGACGACGTATGATGATGTCAGTATTACTGTTAACAACAGACGCAAGAACGTTAGATCAAAACGCTGCGTTTCAACTTATTAAAATGACGTCACTTTACCATCAACGACTGGTTATGCGAAATAATTCAAACAACGTCGTAAGAATACATCATCCTTTCTGTTATCAGCTGATGAACAATACTTTATCCAAAAACGCTGCGTTTAACCTTCCTAAAACGATGTCTTTTTTCAACAGCGACTGGTTCTTCAAACCAACAGCTGGTCATCCAGTTGCAAGCAGATTTCTCGCAATGCAACTACTGATTTTTTCATCGACTGGTTTCCAATAACTGGTCGTCTTCTACCAGCATTTCCTCAGAACACCAGAAAATCATATTCCTATCGAAATTCACCAACTTAACTTCAAATTTCAACTCGATTTAATTCGACAGAATTTCATCCTGAAGTGCAACATTTCCAGAAGACATCCAAATCATCAATTAGACTTCCTCAAAACTCATCGTCTGGAAGTCCGTAATTATTACATCTTTACATAATAATCACGGGCATTACATTCTCCCCCTTTAAAACATGAATTCATCCTCGAACTCATCAACATTCTGTATAGGTAATCTGTATACACGAAAATAAATGAAACAAACTGGGTAATAACTCACTTCATTGGAACAGATAGGGAAATCGTTGTTTCATGTCTTCTTCAACCTCCCACGTAGCTTCCTCAACTCCGTGTCTATTCCATTGAATTTCACTAATGGAATCGTTTTCGTCCGGGTTGTTTCATGTCTTCTTCAACCTCCCACGTAGCTTCCTCAACTCCGTGTCTATTCCATTGAATTTCACTAATGGAATCGTTTTCGTCCGGAGTTTCTTGTCTTTTCGATCCAGTATTTGGATCGGTTGCTCCAAGTAACTAAGAGTTTCATCCAGTTCAGCTTCATTAGCAGGAATAACATGAGATGCATCAGGAAAATATTTTCTTAGCATCGATACATGGAAGACATCATGCATCCCCGAAAGAGACGGAGGCAATGCAAGTCAATAAGCAAGATTGCCTATCTTCTCGAGAATTTCATAAGGACCAATAAATCGTGGAGACAACTTTCCTCGTTTTCCAAATCGAATTGTACCCCTGAAGAGAGAAATTTTCAGGAATACTCTGTCCCCTTTCTCAAAACACAACGGTCGACGTCTGAAATTTGCATATTTGGTTTGCCTATGCTGCGCTGTTCTCATTTTCTGCTGAATCAATTTCACTTTCTCAGTCATTTCCCTGATCAATATCTGGTCCCAACTCAGTTACCTCTGATATATCATCCCAATATAATGGTGATCGACATTTCCTTCCATACAGTGCCTCAAACGGAGCCATTTCAATACTCGCTTGATAACTGTTGTTATAGGAAAATTCCACAAGAGACAAAGAATCTTTCCATGTCATACCAAAATCCAGTACGTACAGCTCTAAGCATATCCTCAAGAGTCTGAATTGTTCTTTCAGATTGCCCATCAGTTTGAGGATGATAAGTCGTGCTCAAATGCAATTTCGTACCTAGAGCTTGTTGCAAGCTACTCCAAAAGTGTGAAGTAAATCGTGGATCTCTATCAGATACAATTGATTTTGGCACACCATGAATTTTTACCACTTCTCTAATGTAAAGATCTGCCATTTGATCATGTCGATAGGTCATTCGATAAGGAATAAAACAAGAAGATTTTGTTAACCTATCGATAATCACCCAGATAGCATCGCATCCTCGGGATGATTTTGATAATTTTGTTACAAAGTCCATAGAAATGTGATCCCATTTCCATTCAGGAACTGATAGACTCTGTAATACACCAGCAGGTTTCTTTCTTTCAGCTTTTACCTATTGGTAATTCAAACACTTTGAAACAAATTCAGTCACATCAGACGTCATTTGCTTCCACCAATACTGCTTCTTCGAGTCGTTATACATTTTCCTGCCACCTGGATGAATGCTGAATTTACTTCGGTGGGCTTCATTCAGAATTTGGGATTTCAATTCTACAACATCTGGAACAACAAGTCTGTTATTTACATATAAAATATCATCAGCGCTCACTCTATATTCCGACTGATGTCCAGATTTGACCATCTCAACCGATTTCTGGATATTTAAATCCTTCTTTTGTGCTTCTTTGATTCGGATCAATAAGTCAGGTTCAGCACTGATAGTGTAAACTCTCATGGATTTCATATTTGTCTCAAATAAATACCCAGAATTGCAGCAATCTTCTACTAAATTAGCTACACCCACAGTAGACAAGGACAAAGCACAAATATTTCTACTAAGGGCATCTGCTGCTGCATTGGATTTCCCCGGATAATATTTGATTTCACAATCAAAGTCTTTTAATAAATCCAGCCACCTTCGTTGCCTCATATTTAATTCATATTGTGAAAACAGATACTTCAGACTCTTGTGATCCGAAAAGATTTCAAATGTTTCACCATACAGATAGTGTCGCCATATCTTTAATGTAAATACGATGGCTGCCAATTCAAGATCATGAATTGGATATCGGATCTCATGTGGTTTCAGCTGTCTTGAGGCATATGCAATCACATGTCCTCGCTGCATCAAAACACATCCCAATCCTTGGTGAGAAGCATCACAATATACTACAAAACCACCAGTACCCGAAGGAATTGTCAGCACTGGTGCTGTTGTCAACCTCTTTTTCAACTCAAGAAAACTGGCTTCACAATCTTCTGACCAAACAAAGGGTGAATTCTTCTGTGTCAATTGAGTACTAGGCTTCGCAATACTCGAGAAATCTTGAATAAACCGTAGGTAATAACCTGCTAGACCCATAAAACTTCGAATTTCTGGCACAGATGTTGGTCTAGACCAATTAATCATAGCTTCTATCTTGCTCGTATCAACTGAAATACCATCTCCCGAGATAATATGTCCAAGAAATACCACTTTCCGCAACCAGAATTCACATTTTGACAGTTTAGCGTACAACTTCTCATCTCTTAGAGTTTGCAAAACTGTTCTAAGATGGTTCGCATGATCACACAGATTTTTGGAATAAATCAGAATATCATCAATAAATATGATCACGAAATCATCAAGATATTTCTGGAAGACTTTATTCATCAAACTCATAAACACTGCTGGGGCATTGGTCAATCCAAAAGGCATCACAATAAATTCATAATGCCCATATCTCGTTTGAAAAGCAGTCTTAGATATATCCTCATCTCGTACTCTCAATTGATGATAACCGGATCTCAAATCAATCTTCGAATATACTGACAAACCCTGCAACTGATCAAACAAATCATCTATGCAAGGTAAAGGATATTTATTCTTTACCGTTGCTTTATTCAGTTGCCGGTAGTCAATACATAACCTCATTGATCCATCTTTCTTGCGTACAAACAGTACCGGAGCGCCCCAAGGGGAAACACTTGGTCTAATATACCCTTTGTTAAGAAGATCTTCCAGCTGCTCTTTCAATTCCTTCAACTCAATTGGTGCCATTCGGTACGGTGCTTTTGATATCGGTTGTGTACCTGGCATCAGTTCAATACTGAAGTCTACCTCTCGATATGGAGGCAATCCTGGAATCTCATCAGGAAAGACATCAGCGAATTCGCAAACTACTGGTATATCAACCAGATTTGGGCTATTCTTCTTCACATCTACTGCATAAATCAAGAATCCCTCTGCTCCTTTCTGCAATAGATTAGTCATAGAGATAACAGAGATCAAAGGAATTCTGGCTCGTGATCCCTTACCATAAAATTTCCACTCATCGGTTTTCTCGTGTCTAAACTGAACCACTTTCTGAAAACAATCCACTGTTGCTGAACCAATTTCTGAAAACAATCCACTGTTGCCCTGTACTTGGTTAACATATCTATGCCGATGATACAACCAAAATCAGACAATCCAAGCACAACACAATCAATCTCAATCTCATGACCCTCAAACTGTGGTATACAATTTATAACAGCTTTTACTGCTAACATACCCCTTCCCAGAGGTGAAGAGATTGATACTACCTCGGTTAATGATCAATGGGTAACGAATGTGATACAACAAAATACTCAGAAATAAATGTGTGTGAAGCACCGGTATCAACTAGGACATAAGAAGGATAATTACATAGGTAGCAATTACCTGCTATCACGTCATCAGGAGCTGCCTACGCTTGCTCCTCAGTCAAGGCAAACACTCTTGCTTGTTGTTTAGGAGGTTGGCTCATTGTCTGGCTCCGTCCTTGTCTACCCTGATGCTGATTCTGGGGTTGGAAAGAATGCACAGAAGATTATTGCCTTTCTGGCATTGGCATTGATCTCGATGCCTCAATATTCTGTGAACTTCCAGAACTACGTTGAGGGCAGATTCTGGCAAAATGTCCAGGTTTATTACAAATACGGCAAAGGCCAAACACTCCTCTACACTGTTTGGTGTTGTGTCTGCCGCCACATTTGGCACAGTAATCACCAGATTTCTGTCCAGCTCTCAGTTTTTTAGATTCACTCGAACTGGAGGAGCTACTGGTACCTTAACGCTTGAATTGTTTTCCTTTTCCTTTAAATAAATTCTTCTTCCCACTACTGCTGCTCCCAGCATCAAATCGAGGGGGTGGTGGAATCTGGAATTTCTCTTGTGGTGATCTTGCTTCTGGTGGCACAAACTGTGCTCCTCGTTGTCTCATTAATCCAGCTTCCGCTCCTTTTGCACGATTCAGTGCATCGGCAAAAGTATTTGGTCGCCCCGTATTCACTAAGGTGAACACATCAGGATTCAATCCATTAATGAACTGATCTGCTTGCGCTTCATCACTGATAGCAACATGCAGAGCGAATTTAAGCAAGCTTGTAAATTTGGCAACATACTCCTCCATATTCAGCTGCCCTTGTCTCAAATTTGCAAATTCTGCTCCTTTATCCTTCTGATACGAAACTGGAAAGAATCGTTGATAGAAAGCTGTTCTGAATACTGCCCAAGTAACCAAAGTACCTTGGTTTTCAAGTGCTTTCTTCGTTTCCACCCACCAGCTCTTACTAAGACCATGCAACTAGTGTATTATCAATTTAACCCGACGATCATCGGTATAATACAGCGCTTCAAATAACTGTTCTATATCTTCCAGCCAGTTCTCACAGTCTATGGCATTTTCTGTTTATGTCAAGGTTGGTGGTTTAAAAGACTGGAATCGTTTCAACAATGTTTCCATCGGGGTGGCAGCTGCATTCAACATATCGGTCGATGTACTACCCTGTTCTATTCATGGAATATTTCTTGTCTGCCGGGTAGTTGCTCTTCGAGGAGGCATATCTAAGAATCAAACAGACTTGTTCACAATTCCTCATAAATAAATAACAGGTCAATCATAGTTCCTCCTCTAATTAGCATACACGAATGTACTTCTTCTCAAAAGATCGAGTTCTAATTCATGCTTCATTCAATACATGCTACCATTCACTTCAAGAGCATGTAACTCTTACAACTCTTCGATATACTCTTACCATTTATTCACAGTAATCATGTGATATGAATTCAAAAACAGTAAGACATATACCATGCAAGCATGCAATAAATCAACCGGAAACCTCGATCTACCCCACTCATCTAATTCAATCCAAGAACTTAACATCGCTCTGATACCACCTGTTGTGAGACTCCCTTCTCACAATTACTCTAATTCCATCTCATGGGCGATTAATTTTAAACTAATGAGTTTACTAAGTCAATCTGGTGAAATCTAGTAAATTTTTTTTTAAAGTTTGGTTTGCAAGAACTGATCATGTGTAACAGAGCATAACAACGTTGAATTCCCAAGAGCTGTTGATTCATAGACAAAAAGAATAGTACAACGGTTATTACCTATTACATTTATCGGTACCAAATATGACCAGTAACTACAACCAGATTTCATCACAACTAACACTATTTATTCAAAGACTATACTAGCAGCAAGTCTCTAGTACTTCTTAGTCGCCGCCCTTCTTCTAGGTAGCAAGCTCTCACTACCCTTGCCCAGTAAATTCCGCTCTCTTCTACCTGTTGTCGTGTACACATACAAAACAAGACAACAGCCGGATAAACTCCGATGAGAAACAATCTCAGTATAATCAATAGGTATATGCAATAAAATAAATAAATAAATGCATAGCAAAGCATATTAATTCTAAAATGCAATGAATCTATCTCCCTTCTTCGTCTAAGAACTGATTCCATTTTACATCAAGGCCACCAAGATTCGTATACGATCTTGACATGGATATCCATCTAACGAAACCAACTCAAGCTTCGAAAATCAGGTCATCTCAGTCCTGGGCATTAGAATCAATTCATATTCTCTTCGTGTTATGCAATTGTTAGAGTAGATGCCCAACTAGCCAACTTGTGGCGTGTGGGTTTTATAGACTCTTGTATATGACAATCTTTATTTATGAAATACGAATTTATTTATGGCATTCTTTATTTTTATTATGTTATATAATGTTAACAATTGCGTTGGATAAAGACCTAGAATGCACCATAGTGTATGTTAGGTGTGATAGTGGATATGATGGCTATATGAAACACATCTAATAGTCACTGTGCATTCTGAATTCGTTCCTAGTCGATTGGGTCGTAAAAATGAGGATAAGGCCGCCCGAGCTTGAGACTAGCATCTGCGATGCGAAGTACCATGTTTCATTGGTAGGGAACATTGTGATGTTCTGAGCATGCAGATGGATAGTGACCTGGTGATCTATCGAACTACCCTCGTTCGGACTTTCCAAGTGGTTACCATTTGTCGAGTGGATAACTCCGAGATCTTGGTTGAACTGATTAGTCCTCACTACTCGAAACGTCATTGAGGCTCTACATGATAGGCTTCTCACTTAGACCCGTTTTCCGACTCACTTGGGGTCATTACGCGGCGGGATTGGGTGAGGTCCCGATGCATGTAGGAGTCGATGATTCGTTGTCGAGGATTCATCGCTCGCTTACATGCGTGGATATCCTATGCTATCTGAGGAGATAATAGTGTATAAATCTCTGGCCAGAGTACTAGAAGTGTTTTAGGTAAATGGGTTTACCAAGTAACACTCGTGATGTCACGATTCGATCTCCAAGATGTATGCATAGCTATCGGATCTCTAGCGACTCTCGATTTACCAATGGTCGTTGATCTGATCGGGATATATGAGTTGAAAGGACCGTACTGTACGCTAACCATGACCAACTGGTTCTTGCAGGCACTATCAGTGATACCTAGGGGATCATGGGGCGATGTTGCTAGGCGCTTTACCATGATCCGATGGGCAAATCCGAAATTGTGATTTCGGAGCCGCAATGGTTGTGGGCACACGGCTAGCTGTATCCCTGAACCATTGAGGGTCACACAAGTACTGGATTCATGATTCCCGCACGGAAACTGAGCTCAATGTGTTGAGCATATGAGGATAATTTTAGGGAGTGCGACTTCCTAAAAGTCAACAGGGGTCAAATTGCAATTTCCCGCTGTTGAGGGGCAAAACTGTCATTTCGGACTAGGTAATCTGAAAAATTGTTTTTTACATCTGATCATCGATCGAAGTTATGATGAAACCACAGTGAATTAAACGAACCGAATGTTCATAAGGACCTGGGTTTGACCCAAGTCCATTGGGCCGGTTCAAGCCCATGAATTACTTATAATTGTATGAATTACTCTAGGGCTAATCACTAGACTTCACTTGAATAATTAACCCTAGCCTCCAAAACTCCAAATAGGCCGCCCCTCCTCTCTAGCCTAACGCCGCCGCCGCCGGTCTTCATGCGCCGCTGCCGGCCGCCGCCCCGTGATCGGACTTGCTCCGATCGTCGTGCTGAGGAAATTCCATCCGTGATAAAATCCGTCAAGTCTTCTAGTGCAGATTGACGGAGGAAGATTGAATCCGGTCGTGGACCTGATTGGAGGATCTACCGCCGCCTACCGAGAAGAGCCAGATTTTCCCTGTGATTTCTGGTTGGAGCCAGACGCCTAGACGCCAGCAAGGTAACAAATCTATGAACACCCTATGTATGTTTGTAGATTGTTATTGATGTATTGAACGCTTTCCGGGGCCTTTTTATTTCTGCTGCGCCCCCGGGAAGTGGGATCCGGATCTGCCACCGTATGCCAATAGTGGTATCAGAGCTCAGGCTCGGATCCTTCAATACATAATTGTGCCATAATTGCTTGAATTCGAATTTTTGAAATCAAACAAACTTTTTGGAAGATTGGCAACGGACGCCGCCGCGCAAGGCGGCGCCGCCAAGCGCGCACGCAACCATGCGCGTTAATAGTGGTATCAGAGCTCAGGCTCGGATCCTTCAATACATAATTGTGCCATAATTGCTTGAATTCGAATTTTTGAAATCAAACAAACTTTTTGGAAGATTGGCAACGGACGCCGCCGCGCAAGGCGGCGCCGCCAAGC
>KV004127.1:0-10161 GCA_001598015.1 Dorcoceras hygrometricum | reverse complement strand
TTCGATAATTAATCCTTAATCAACATTTCTAGGTCTCACAACTTGGCATTTTTGTAATGTAGAATTTATGCAAATATTCTTAAAATTAATGCCCCTACTGCTGTTAGAAATGCATCTCAAGCAATAGCATATTGTTAAACCGCGGTAATGAATTTTTAATTATTAAGAATGACTATAGTGATGAATTCGAATTGATACACAAATCGTTGACGATAATCAATTGGTAGATGATATTTAAAATTTATCAACTAGACCCCTATGAGTGACAATATCAATTTATTTAGGGCTTCAATAAATTCGGCTTTAGTACATAATATATGTAATCCTTTGCTGTCTATATTTTTAACTTTCATTACGACCACAAATTTAATAAGAAAGAACTCGGAACGTCCAAGGGTAATTTTATTTCACATATATATAATGTTGGTTAGGTTCACCTACTTTAGCTTTAAAATCATATTTAATTAAGTTGTATTTGGAATAATTTATAGGAAGTGCTTCCAAACTTCTAATCAATTCAATGTTTTGAAAATGTTTATAGAATTAAGAGAGAGTTCCTAAAAAGTAAAAACTACTGCAAATACTACATTATTCCAGTTTTAAATATAGAGAATAAAAAATTAAGATAACATGCATTTTCATTTGTATAGCTTATTGAAACAGATAAAACTGAAAATTTGTGAGCTTTGAAATTATTTGCTGGTATTAAATTTTTTTTGGAAAAATACGCACATTAGAAATTGTATATGTTCGATTTTTAAAGATGATTTGTTTGAAGTTTTTAAACATGAAAATGGCATGCATTTAGCTATTTTTATAATTTTAATTGAATTGAATAATAAATTACTATAAACTCTAAAACTGCCTCACCATATTATAATTAAGTAATTGACACATGATTTGATCAATTAATATTTTTCTTGGTTTTGTAGTGAGTATCGTTCAATTATAAATAAATAACTATAAAATTGGATTACTTTACAAATAATCGATTGGCTAATTGAATTACACGCCTTGCGAAAATTCCAAAAACAAAGGACACTATAAAACTATAGCAACTTCCCAGACCCTGACCTCTTGACCTAAATCAGTCATATCAAGGTATAGGTTAACAGAGGATTTAAATAAACTTGAGCAAAATTCCTAGAGATAAAAGAAATTCGAACGAGTTCGGGGTCAACTGGCTAGGACTGAACCGAGGTGATTACATAATCCTAGAGATAAAGAAAGTTGAACGAGTTCGAGGTCAGCTGGCTAGGACTGACTTGAGGTGATTACATAATCCTAGGATAAACTTAGGAATGGAAATCTGAGACTCATGTCTACTTGATTTATATATAAATGTGTGGAAATCGATAGGGGGATTATGAGCTCGGTCTTCTACCTCGGGGGAAAACATCTGTGCGAAGCTAGATTAGACCGAAAACTTACAAGTATGGAAGCAAGAAAAAGAGGTCGGGAGATAATATCAGATAGCTCGGGACGCGAGTAGAAATTTTGGCAGACTTTCAACGCAATAAAACAATGAAGGTAAAAATGAATGAAAAGGTTTGGCTATTTATAGGAATTCGAGGAACGCTATAAAACTAATAGCATTTTAAACTCCATGCTTTTTAAAAAAATAAGGCATAAAACTCAGATAAGAGGAGAATGTGACTGAGAGTTATAACATAATTGTTACATGAGTTTAATTTTTTTTAAAATTAAAGGATATATTAGCTTATGGATATTTTTTAGGGGTTTATAGTTTTTATATTTTCATTAGGGTTGGGTACAATCAGCCGTAGTTATGAACTAAATAATAGTTTTGACAAATATATATATATATATATAAATGATAATGTGACATTTAGTGATGTAGCAGTACCAGAAAATGGTACATCATCAGGTGTTCATATAGATGCCTATATATATATATATATATACTAACACCTAAATAATTATTAGAAAAATAGATGCAAGCCTCCAAATTAGGAAACGGCTGCCGAGTCATGTGATATCCACAATATTTTTAGTTTTATTTTTTTCAAATATGATATCCACGTTCGCATGTGTAGCAAAATCATATTAAAAACACGTTATAATTCAAAATCGATTGTGTACGGCCATGGGAGGAATGGCATCTTTCATGTTATACCCGGTGCATTCGACCTTTTGAAATTAATGCACTATTTATCCGCACATAATCATAGTCCGTCTATGACAAAGATAAGACACAATCTTCGGGATTGGGCGCAAACTCAGGAAAGTAAAATCAAATGGTAGATGGAAATTAGATGACGTGGAAGTGGATATAAATGGAAAATCAACTTTGAAAATTGATCCTTGGTAAAACAAAAGAAAATAATATGAAGGAATCGCTTCATGTTGCTAAAATAATGAACCTGGTCTAATTTTTAGGTAGCATATACAAAAAAACCACAAAATATCATTAGAAACATTGTTATACACTTTACCCAAAAAGAAAAGGAGAAGACAAAACATTACTGGCTTTAAGTTCCTAAAGTACTACTCTAATATCTAATGAAACTTGTTTGGTTCTTTTGGATGTATGAAAATATCCTCATCCACCTTATATGAGAGCTCGGGTTATCACCTATAAACCTGAACTATGTTTTATTGGAAATATAAAACTTCCCAGACCCTGACCTCTTGACCTAAATCAGTCATATCAAGGTATAGGTTAACAGAGGATTTAAATAAACTTGAGCAAAATTCCTAGAGATAAAAGAAATTCGAACGAGTTCGGGGTCAACTGGCTAGGACTGAACCGAGGTGATTACATAATCCTAGAGATAAAGAAAGTTGAACGAGTTCGAGGTCAGCTGGTTAGGACTGACTTGAGGTGATTACATAATCCTAGGATAAACTTAGGAATGGAAATCTGAGACCCATGTCTACTTGATTTATATATAAATGTGTGGAAATCGATAGGGGGATTATGAGCTCGGTCTTCTACCTCGGGGGAAAACATCTGTGCGAAGCTAGATTAGACTGAAAACTTACAAGTATGGAAGCAAGAAAAAGAGGTCGGGAGATAATATCAGATAGCTCGGGACGCGAGTAGAAATTTTGGCAGACTTTCAACGCAATAAAACAATGAAGGTAAAAATGAATGAAAAGGTTTGGCTATTTATAGGAATTCGAGGAACGCTATAAAACTAATAGCATTTTAAACTCCATGTTTTTTTTAAAATTAGGCATAAAATTAATAGCATTTTAAACTCCATGTTTTTTTCAAAATTATGCATAAAACTCATATCAGAGGAGATTAATGTGACTGAGAGCTATAACATAATTGTTACAAGAGTTAGTTTTGTATTTTTTTTAAATGAAAGGATCTATTAGCTTATGAATATTTTTTAGGGGTTTAGTATAGTTTCAGTAGGTTTTTGGGTACATGTCATTCCCGGTGCATTCGACCTTATAAAATTCCGACCTTATAAAATGAATGTACTATTTAGTTGTAAAGAATCATACTCTAAAATTATTTTTTCTTTTTTTAAATAAAATACGAAATAAACATTCTCTAAAATATATAAAATTCAACGCTTAATAATCTTTTCTCAACATCATTTTAAAACATAAATAAATAAATATCTCAAAAGGTTAAATCATTCACATTGACTTAAAAATCAGAGTAAGTAAATAGTTGCGGAAAACTGAGCATGTCTAAGAAAATAAGTGAAAGCATCTGAGTGGTCACGCGGTAGCAACTGCAGCGGGTGATCAGAGGTCCTCACAACCAGTCGGAATAAAATCATCTGTAGTATCAACTGCACCATTTAAACCTAGTGAGCCTAAAGGCCCGCCCAATATGCTCTATCTGATAATAACAAGGTACATATAATAAAACACATACAAGCACATACATATCGTAAAATAGCTTTAAAACATGCATGCATTAATGATCGTAAATCATGGAATCAAAACTATTCGTAACACTACATTATTGTATATCATAACATAATGAGGCATGAATATAACATAAAAGACGTGTGAGTCGTATCCATGATGTGTGGGTCATTACATTAACGATTGATCAAACATAAAACCAATGTACGTGGCGATGTAATTGCCCGACCTTACCTCGGCATCCCTCACAGCTCTATGCTGTCACTTCACCATGCCGTGAACACATGGATCCGTAAGCTTATTATAACATTAACAGAGGTTCATCGGCCTCGATATCCCGATTCCGCTCATAATTACATGCCACAAATCACTTCAATCCCTAAAAAAATATTTTCTTTTCTTCCATGCCTTTAACGTTTCGTAAAACTTTCATGATGCGTGTACGTCATAAATATGCAATTTAAAAGGATTAGTCTGTCAATATATATTTAATTCCTTCATTAAACATTAACATATTCATACACGTAACTACAGAGGCTTCGAATGGTGCCATCCAGATAGTTACTTGGTAGTTGTTATTATACGAAAACTCCACCAAAGATAAGGAATCCTTCCAGCCACCACTGAAATCCATCACAACCGCTCGTAACATATCCTCCAAACTTTGTATGGTTCTCTCGGATTGGCCATCAGTCTGTGGGTGATACGTTGTACTCATAGCCAATCTCGAACCCCTTGATGCTTGCAAACTCTTCCAAAATCTAGAAGTAAACCTAGGATCTCTATCAAACACTATCGACATCGACACTCCATGCAATCTAACCACATGGTCAATGTACAGTCTTGCCATTTTCTTCATAGAACACCTTTATCATAGGGAATGAAGTGGGCTGACTTAGAAAGTCTGTCAACCACCACCCAAATCGTATCACATCCCCTGTTCGATCGAGGTAAATGGGTTACACACTCCATAGCAACATCTCCCAATTCCACTGAGACACCTCTAAACTCTGCAGCAATCCTCCAGGTCTCATCCTCTTGGTCTTGACCTGTTGGCAGTTCAAACATCTTGCCACAAATCCAGAAAGATCATTCCTCACGCCTTCCCATCAATAGTGAGACTTCAAGACATGATACATCTTCTTCTCATCAGGATGTACACTGTGGCGACTACAATGGGCCTCGTTCAAGATCGTTTCTTTCAGGTCTATCAGATTTGGAACCACTAGTCTACCACGAAATCTCAGACATCCATCAAGAGCAACAGTAAAATCGTCTGACTGACTATTCTGGGCTTTCATCCTTAACTCATGGATGTACGGGTCAGTCCTTTGTGCTGCTCTAATGTTCGCTATAATCTGTTGTTCAACCTGAAAAGAAGAAACTACAAAGTACTGATCATCCGGCTGAAAACACCATCCAGAAGTCCCCACATGCTCATGGAATTTCGAGATACTCAACGATGTTAACATCGCAGGCTGGGATTTCCTACTCAAGGCATCGGCCACTAAGTTCATTCACCCAGGCTGATACTGAATCTCACAGTCAAAATCCTTGAGTAATTCCATCCAACGACGTTGCCTCATGTTCAAATCGGACTGAGTGAAGATACACTTCAAGCTCTTGTGGTCTTTGTACACCACAAATTGCTCACCAGACAAATGGTGACGCCAAATCTTCAAGGCAAAAACGATAGCTGCCTACTCCAAATCGTGAAAGGGGTATCTGGTCTAGTGGAGTTTCAGTTGTCGAGACGCATAACATATCACTCGCCCGTTCTGCATCAACACACAACCCAACCACTCAGAGAAGCATCGGAGCACACTACAAAACCTCCAGAACCCGAAGGTAAAGCCAACACAGGATCAATAATCAACTTCTCCATAAGCAAAAGTAAAACTAGACTCGCACTCGTCTTTCCAGATAAATATCATATCTTTATGGGTCAACTGCGTCATCGGCTTGGCTATTGAAGAAAATCCTTCGACGAACCGTATATAGTAGCCAGACAAATCCAAGAAACTGTGGATCTAAAAAACATTCCTAGGTCGCTTCCAGTTAAGAACTGCTTCAACCTTACTAGGATCCACCGAAATACCTTGTGCAGAAATGACATGACCCAAAAAGATCACCCCATCCAACCAAAATTCACACTTAGTGAACTTTGCATACAGCTGTGAGTCCCTCAGTGTCTGCAACACTAATTTCAAATGCTCCTTATGCTCTCT
Source organism: Dorcoceras hygrometricum (assembly GCA_001598015.1). NCBI lineage: Eukaryota > Viridiplantae > Streptophyta > Magnoliopsida > Lamiales > Gesneriaceae > Dorcoceras > Dorcoceras hygrometricum. Next base: position 4,078 of record KV004127.1, on the reverse strand, counting down.
TATGTTCCTCGAGTACACAAGAATGTCATCGATGAAGACAATCACGAAGTGATCAATATACTCACTAAAGATGCGGTTCATCAAATCCATGAAGATAGCAGGGGCACTCGTCAGTCCCAAGGTCATCACAAGGAACTCATAATGCTCTAGTCCACAACTAGTGATACCCAGATCACAGATCAAACTCGGAGTACACTGCTGATCCCTGCAGCTGATCAAAAAGATCATCAATCCTCGGTAGTGGGTACTTATTCTTCACAATCACTTTGTTCAGCTGCCAAAAGTCGACAAACATCCTCATAGATCCATCATTCTTCTTCAAAAAGAGAATTGGAGCTCCCCAAGGCGACATACTCGGCCTAATGAAACCCTTATCTAGAAGATCATGCAACTGGTACTTAAGTTTCCTTAGCTCAGCTGGCGCCAACGGATATGGAGCTCTAGAAACCGGGACAGTCCCTGGCACCAACTCAATGCTAAAGTCGATCTCCCTTCTCGTAGGAAAACCAGGAATCTCATCCGAAAAAACATCTGAGAACTCTCGGACAATCGAAATATCACTCAATTCCATTCGCGATTCTTGGGTTACATCTGGGAACAGCTGGTCCACCAGCTTGATACATGACCAGCTCAGAGATCAAGCGCAGAGAGGTTTAGTGAAGAGCAGAACTGTTTAAGCGCAGATCAAGTGCAGTGTTCAAGTGCCGATGCATAAACAAGCGCAGTGATCAAGTGCAGTCAGATCACTAAGTGCAACTATGATCAGTTTATCATAGGGATCTCAGTACTTGTGAAGATTGAATTAGAACTGATCATTATATCCCAACGAAGTTGGGATATAATCACTGGTGCTGGATTGCATTCCTACGAGGATAGGTTTAAAGTATCCTCGGAGAACTGGCTCAATCAACCAGTGAAAGAAAGGTGTGCTTGCTGATGGTATGAGGTGTATGAATGGACCAAGAAAACAAGCAAGAACACAGTGGCTCTTGACGAGAAGCATAGAGCCGAGCTGGTAAACCAGATCAGGAAAGAGAAAACTTGATCAAAGATCCCAACAGTTGGATGCTTACGATGGGGAAGCAGAAGGCTGTTGTAGTGAAAGAAACAACCAGCTGAGAAACCAGCTCAGAGAAGCGACCTGTTGAGTATGATGAACAAGCTGGCTCGAATCAGCTCAAGAGCAGGAAAGAACAGAAAAAGAGCAGCTCAAGAGAAGATAAGCAGAGAAGAAGAGAGCTTTGAACAGCTGCAAGAAGAGACCAGCTCAGCACAAACCTAGAACGGAGATAAGCTGGTAAAATGATTAAGGACAAACCAGTTCGGATAGCATGACATATGCTATCAAGTCTACGAGAAAAGTGATTTGAAAACATGACTATACGAAGATTGCTTTTCAGTATTCAAATCGATTTTCTTGTATTGTCTTCTCAAGTACATTGCTCACGTGCTTAAAGTGAAGAAAAGCATGCAACGCATTAAAAGACAAAGGACGCAAAGTACAACAGTGTCAGAAGACTTTCAACGACTACAACTTTGTGTCCAATGGATGAAACTCCGCATCAGGCTATAAATAACAAGAGCATAGCACAAGTAAAGATACAGAGAGAGGTGCACACAACAGAAGTAAAGGGCAGAGAGAAGATTGAAATGTTGTGCAAATCAGAAATGTAAAACAGCAGCATGCACAACACAAGCTCTGGAAAGACATTGGTGAAACCAGCTCAGACAGGAGCACTTCCCAATGTGTGAGATTTTATTTTTGAGAGATTGAGAATACACTGTAATAGCACAAGATTCACTCATATATTCGAGAGTTGAGCGAAACAGAAAAATAAGTGAATCAAATTTAAAACTCTCCATTGTAGTCTTTGGACAGCGGAAGAAGAGGAGACGTAGGAGATTCAGCTCCGAAATTCCATAAACAAATTGCAGCGTATCATTTTACAGCTTTCTGCATTTACATTCATACGCGTTGCATATTTAACAAGTGGTATTAAAACCGTAAATGAGCTTTCGATTATAAGAGTTCAGCTTGAGTTATTTCCGCATGATCTTACTTCATTACTTAATCTGTAACTCGGTGCACTTAAGTTCAAGAACACTGAGCTATTACAGCTCAATTTAATAAACCAGATGGCATAGGCTAACCAGCTCACAGATCCGCTGGTATATTTTATGCACGATCCGGATTACCATGTTGCGTGCTGCTTTTCTTTCAAAAAATTTTTAAAATGTACGCAACTTGAGGGTTCGGTGTCTTAGGCTGTGTGAGAGCCTCCGTGAGTTGTGTGAGAATTCATGGACACCCCCTGTTTTCGATCCCAAAATTTGGAATCAGAGCGCTTTTACGATCTGGTACCCCGTAATAATGGGACCAACATGTTTTCTTCACTCTAAGCTGTTTCTGGACTGTTCTTCGCTCTAAGCTGTTTCTGCGCTGCCTTCGATCTAAGATGTTTCTCTGCTGCCTTCACTCTAAGATGTTTCTACGCTGTCTTTGCTCTAAGATGTTCGTTCCCATAGTCTATTGTAAGCTGTTATCTGTACGAAACTCCGATCTGAATCGTTTCTAAGCTAATTCCTTCACTAACGCACTGTTCTAATTTTGAAGCTCCAATCTGATCTGTTCCATGTCACTCTAATCTATTTGGGTTGCTTTGAACTGAACTACGACACTATAAACTAATCTGATTGTTCTGAACTAAAATACGACGCTCTAAGCTGATAGCGACGATCTACGATGATCTGCTTGTCCTGAGTTGAATAGCGACGCTCTAAACTGATCTGTTTCGTTCTGAACTGATCTGCTTGCTCTAAGCTGAATTGTGTCGTTCTGAGCTGATATGCTTGCTCTAAGCTGAATTGTGTCGTTCTGAGCTGATCTACATGCTCTAAGCTGGATTGCGACACTCTAAATTGTTCTGCTTTCTCTGAGATGAAATGCGATTCTGTAAACTTTTAGACATGCTCTGATCTGTTCTGTGACATTCGAGCTGATCGACACGCTTTGAGTTGTTTTGTGTCACTCTAATCTGATCTACTCGTCTTCTGCTTTAATCTTTTTGGTTTGGGTTCTTGTATTTGTTTGTATTTGTTATCACCAAAACTTAAATTTTATTCTTAACACTCTTTCTGTCGGCTATTTTAATTTACTCGCATTCTTCCATACTGTTCACTGTTTAATTGAGCTTTTCCACATAAACATTTTACTGCTCAAGAAAACAGCTTGACTGAGAAATCGCTATCAGCTGGTAACTCAGCCGATCTGTAAATTATTTTAAAACGCAAAAGATTTTTGGAAGGAGTTTATTCAACGCCCATTCTAAACTCCTATCTCTATTTTTTTTATCCGGGCAAATAATAAACTTTCTAATGGTTATTATTTTGAAATTTAATTAAGAATTATGTGGTAGATAAAAGAATTTCGTTTCATTACTTTATGTTTGCTGTTGAATGAAATAGACGTATCACTTTATTCATAATGTAGTTTCATTCTTATCTTATTCCATTCGTATATAAAAAATCCTTTTACTTTTAATTCTTTTCTGAAATATTGTGTGCAAGATAAAACATTTCATATATAGAGCAAAGTTAATAACTTTGGAATATAATTTCAACATATTATTTATCTTGTCCCCTTAATAATAAGAATAAATTATTTAAAACAAATTGTTGCATCCGTGTAACAGATCAGATCTCAATTTTTTTACACAGATATCAATTTTGATAAACACAAAACTTATTGTTATGTTTCTAATGATTTAATCAAGTGCGCGAGTCTAAGCTGAACAGATCAGACTCGAGCTGAAGAAGCGCGCTGTAGCAGATAAGCTGTGAGCTGGAGAAGTACATTGTAGCAGATCGGAAGCAAGCTGAAAGAGAAGAACTGAGTGCATTTGAGAAGATGTCCAATGTAACACCCAGACATTTTTATAGTTCACAATTAGAAAGTTTTATGATTTGAGGGATTAAATGGAAATGCTAAAATTACTCAGCTTTCAATTCAGTTGAATTCAGCTTTCGTTTTTATCAAGTTGAGTTGAGTTCAGATTTGAGCCTTTTGTTAGAGTAGATG
>KV004122.1:0-10328 GCA_001598015.1 Dorcoceras hygrometricum | reverse complement strand
TATCCTCATTTTGACGGCCCAATCGACTAGGAACATGTTCAGAATACACAGTGACTATTAGATGTGTTTCATGATAGCCGTCATACCCACTATCACATCTAACATACACTTAGGTGTATCCTAGGTCTTTACTCAACGCAATTGTTAATCATCATAAACACAATGAAAGTAAATAATGCCATATAAAAGAATGCCAATATCATATATAAAGACTGTCATATACAAGAGTCTATGAACCCACACGCCACAAGTTGGCTAGTTGGGCATCTACTCTAACAATATCTGCACAAATCAAGAAATAATGCTCCTTGGCTGGATTGCCCTTCACTGGGTCTGTCTCCACCAGAATTTTCTTTCCTTTATCGCCAGCAGGAATTTTAGGAAGATTGGCCAAATGCAGAGTCCTATCGTCAACGCCTGGGATCTTGATCGTTTTGCCCATATTTATATTGGTGATTTCTATACCAGCAGAAGGCAAAGGAACATCGGCTGGAATTGTCTTAATAATATCTTCCAGCGACATCTTTTTCCTGCTCAGAAAATTGTACCTGCTGGTCTCCACCAACGGCACCAACATCCATGGTTTCTTCTTCTTCATCAGTGTCACTTGTAGTGACCACTGGTCTTTCATTTCGGAGAATTTCATCAAAAGCCCTGTCGAACCAGGTTTCTGCCCTATCACTTTGTTTATCATCCTTATCATCAGAAATTGAATCCAACCGATTTATAACTTGGTTAATAACGGTGTCTGGATCATCGACCAGTGATAAATCTTTATCAGCTGCCTCACTAATTTCAACAGCTGGTTCAACTGCCGCTACTGATTCAAAATGTTGTTCGACCATTTGAATGGGCACGGCCTCCTGTGCCACGGCCACTATCTCCAAATTAGATTGAGAATAACTTGACTTCTTCCTCATCGTCCTTTTCTTTTTGACCACTGGTGCTCCAACATCAGCAGCAGGTCTTTTCTTCGAGGCAGCCTTTGGCTTGAGTGCCTCAACAGCTTCCTCTGCACCAACTTTATCATTGAGAGAGACATATCGGTGCACAGTCTTCACCAAAAGAATTTTGGAAGCTGGAAACTCCGATGATTTGCCCAATTCCAGATTTGGAATATTTTCCAGCAGAAGACTTACCTGAACAGCGAAGCCCTTGGCTTGCTTAGACCCTGGAGTAACCATCTTCTTGAAAATGTTGAACAAAATATTGGCCCAGTTCATCCGTACTCCACAAACAACTGCTGTCACCATAGAAAACTTCTCCACTGTAATGGCATTGAAAGACCCTGCCTTCACGGAAATTGATTTTGCCATAATATCGCAGAGAAGGCGAAACTCAATTTTCATTTGATTTTTTCTTCCCGACAGACTTACTGGCTCACCCGACAAAGAGACGATGCTCCTAGCATCAAAAATTACATCCTTGGGAATCTCTGATAGATCTCCAAAACCATCCACTGGAAGGTCAAATGACTCTGCGAACCTGGTTCCCCCTACGGTTGATAATCTCCCAACGCGAGAACCTTATTTCAGCTGATAGTCTTATCGTTCCCCCTGAACAAAAGACTTACAGCTGATTTAAGCAACAGCTGACAACCTGCAAAATGCGTTAGTGCACAAACAATCAAGGAAATTCAAGAAGACCTAAGATGTTTCTAAAATAAGAAAACTTAGCGTCTGGTAGAGGCTTTGTGAAGATATCAGCAACTTGCTGGTCATTCAACACATGCTCCAGCCGGACGTCCTTCTTTAGCACATGGTCTCTTATAAAATGATGCCTGATGTCGATGTGCTTAGTTCTTGAATGCAGCACAGGATTTTGGGTGATCGCGATGGCACTGGTATTGTCACAGAGAATAGGCGCTTCAGAAGCATCAACTCCATAGTCCTTCAGCTGATGTTGAATCCATAATATTTGAGCACAGCAAATACCAGCTGCTAGATACTCTGCTTCAGCTGTTGACATTGCGATGGAAGTCTGCTTCTTACGAAACCAGGAAATCAGTCGATCCCCTAAAAATTGACAAGTCCCACTTGTGCTTCTTCGATCAATCCTACATCCTGCGTAATCTGCATCACTGTAACCGATTAGTTGAAAGCCTGAGTCTTTGGGATACCAAAGACCCACGTTGGAAGTACCCTTTAAATATTTTAATATTCACTTTACAGCAATGTAATGCGATTGCTTTGGCTCTGCTTGGATTCTAGCACACATACAGAAAGCAAACATGATGTCTGGTCTACTATCAGTTAAGTATAGCAAAGAGCCTATAATACCACGATAAAGCGATACCTCAATGGCAGTTCCAGCTTCATCTTTGTCCAGTTTAATCGTAGAGCTCATGGGAGTCGTTGCTGCTGAACTATTTTCCATTCCAAATTTCTTCAGCAGTTCTTTTGTATATTTTGCCTGGTTGATGAATATACCATTCTCCAACTGGCGAACTTGTAAGCCCAAAAAGAACGTCAGCTCCCCCATCATACTCATCTCGAACTTGTCCTACATCAACTTAGAAAACTTTTTGCACAGCTTTGGGTTAGATGACCCAAAGATAATGTCATCGACATATATTTGAACTAACAGAATATGGTCATCTTTAACAAACTTAAATAATGTCTTATCTACTGTGCCTATAGTGAATTGATGCTCAAGTAGAAATTTAGTGAGTTATCATACCAAGCTCTGGGTGCTTGCTTCAACCCATATAGAGCTTTATCCAGTTTGTAAACAAAGTTTGGATGTGTATGATCTATGAAGCCAGGAGGTTGTGCAACATACACTTCCTCTGTCAAGACGCCATTTAGAAAGTCACTCTTGACATCCATCTGAAAGACTTTGAAGTCTTTATATGCAGCATATGCTAAGAACATACGAATGGCTTCTAATCTAGCTACTGGTGCAAAGGTCTCATCGAAATCTATTCCGTCCATTTGTCTAAAACCTTGTGCTACTAACCTAGCTTTGTTTCTAGTCACTACGCCATTTTCATTCATTTTATTCCTAAATACCCATCGAGTTCCTATAACTGAATGATTCTTAGGTCTAGGTACAAGTTGCCATACTTTATTATAGCATCAAAATGATCATGAGATAGCTGGCCTCTTGTGCGAACAGGGGATTCGAAGTTACCTATGACTTGCTCGGGTGGATGATTTTTGTTCCACCGAAGGTCAAGTCCAATGGGATTTGTTTGTTGTTCCCCCTGTGTCGTTGGCTGGATGGCAACTGCTGGATTGTCTGACACCAATTGAAAATGTTCATTGTTGGCTTGTGCATCATAATCTAGTTGTCGTGATGTACTTGCGACTGGTTCACCAGCCGGTGGACTCGATACCAATTGAAGAGGACTCGCGACTGGTTGTCCAGTAGTTGGTCCTAATACCGACTGATAATTCCTTTCGGCTGGTTGTCCAGCAGGTGATGTTGATATTGATTGATGTGTGCTCCCAGCTGGTGCAACTTCTGGTTGAGCAGCATCTTGATTCTTTGTCGCTTCATTTCTAGCATCTGGTGAACTAGTAGGACACTGATCCTGTGGCTGATCCATGTTAGTTAAATCAATAACAGTTGGATTACCTGTCATGTCATGTTGAACATTGTTGTGCGTTATAACCACTGCTGGTTGTTCCCCCTCAGCTGATTGTCTTTGTGGCACGTCGTCGTCTGATTCTTCACGACTTGTTGACTCCAGACGTGAACACAAATCATGTAGGCTTGCAGCTGAATTGGATTTGAAGCTTGTTTCATCGAAAACCACATGATCGGATTTCTCAACAGTTAAACTTCTGTTGTTGAAGACTCTATATGCTTTGCTCACTGCAGAATAGCCTAGGAAGATACCTGCATCAGATTTAGGTTCAAAGGCTGTTAGATGCTTCTTACCATTGTTATGAATGAAACACTTTCATCCAAACACCCTGAAATATGAAATATCAGGTTTCTTGCCATTCCAGATCTCATATGGGGTCTTATCATGCATCCTATTTATCATTGATCTGTTCTGAGTGTAACACGTTGTGTTAACTGCTTCTGCCCAAAATTTTTGAGAAATACCGGAATATGCAATCATAGATCTAGCAGATTCTTTTAAAGTGCGGTTTCTCCTTTCAGCTAACCCGTTTTGCTGAGGAGTTCTAGCTGCTGAAAGCTCATGCTTTATTCCCAAATCTTCCAAATAAGAAGTTAATTTAAAATTTAGAAATTCAGTACCGCGATCACTTCTTATCCGGTTGACTGAACAAGATTTGTCATTTTGCAAACGTTTTAAAAGTCTTATTAGTTGGTCGGCGGTTTCAGATTTTGCTTTTAAAAATAAGACCCATGTATATTTTGAAAAATCTTCAACTACTGCTAGGGTGTAAGACGTTCCCCCTAAGCTCGTGATTGAAATAGGACCAAAGAGATCCATATGCAAGAGCTCAAGGCAGCGGGTAGAACGTTTTCCGCCTTTATTTTTGAAAGTCGATTTAATTTGTTTTCCCAGCTGACAGGCTGCACAAATCTTATCCTTAGAAAAACTAATTTTTGGCAAACCAGAAACCATATCATGTTCACTCAATTTGGCAAGTGTTTTGAAGTTTAAGTGATTCATTCTTTGGTGCCACAGCCAGCTCTTGGAAGAACCAGCTGCAAGGCACAACTGTTCAGGTTACTGCTGGTCTGACCAGTCGATGATGTAGGTATTCCCCGAACGTTTTGTGTAACCTTTGTCACACAGCTGACTAATGCTAATCAGATTGTATTTAAGATTATCAACAACTAGGACATCAGAAATAGATATGTTATCGTGGATAAGCTTACCCTTACCCACAGTGTTACCGTATGCATTGTCACCAAACACAATTTTAGCTCCTTTGTGTGGTGTGACGTCTGTTAGCAGCTTTTTATTTCTGTCATGTGTCTTGCACAGCCGCTATCCAGGTACCACAATGTTGTTTCAGCTGATTCTTTGTACCTGTTATCCTGCAATCACACGAGCAGCTTTTGGTACCCAATTTTACTTGGGTCCAGATTGGATTACCCCTTTCTGAACCCAGACTTGAATTACTTTCACAGTTTTCCAAGTATTTGGGTCCACGAAAGTCTGTGCAAAATTGTGCGATCTATGGAGTTTTGATTTGACATTTTGACCAACGGGATATCTTCTCGGCTGAGTCTTTTTCCAACCAGATTTTGCCTTCCTAAAGTTACGCCGCGGCTGGTGTTGAACATGAGACTTGGAACCAGCTTTCGCTTTATCCTTGTCCAACCTGTTCTTTAGCCAGCTGGGCTTTGAACTCTCAGGCCTTTGATAGCCGATGCCATCTTTTCCTTCATGACTTGACTGAGAAGAGCTCTGGTCATCATATCGCATTGACTCACAGCTGTCATATGTCATGCTGGCTTTGACAAAGCCCATTTTATTGAACTTGTCATAGGCCGGCTGTGACTGATTACTTGTCTCTCCTTCACTGCATTCACTACTATTGAATCCCAAACCAGACTTATCATTGGCTAGTTTTTGACTCTCGTTCAGTTTGTGAAGAGATCGATAAGACCGATTCCAGGCGCTCACTACTTGCTTCAATATTTCGATTTCAGATTTGAGCTCACTGGTCTCATTTTTCAACACATCATTCTCAGCTGTTATCTTACTTAGCTCGATTTTCAAACTGTCAGTGTCACCAGGTTCAACAGCACTTGGTTCGACTGAGCTATTTTTCAAATCAGCATTTTCAGCTTTCACTTCCTCGAATGAGTGAGAAAGCTTCCGGTACTCTTTTACCATGTCATTAAGTGCAGTGACAAGGTATTCTCGTGTAAACTCAACATTGAAGAAATCAAATACCTCATCATCCGATGTTTGATCAGCCATAAGACAATGAACCTCCTCCTGTTCACTATCGCTTGATGAAGAGCTGCTGGATGAGGATTCTGAATCAGTGTCCGCCCAACTCTTGGTGCTTTCCTCAGCAACCAGCACTTTCCTATCATGCTTGAGACTGGGTCTTTTGTCTCCTCTTGATCTCATCCTTCTGTTTCGACCTTTCTCTGAATTTGTCTTTGGATTTGTCCTTAGATCTTTCGACAGTTCTTAACATCAGCTTCCTCATCTCTCTTGTATCGCTCTTCTTTCTTGTCGTCTTGTCTGTATTTGTCATCCTTCCTGTGTCTGTTGCAATCAACTGCAACTTGACCTGGACGATCACAATTATTACATTTAATATCATATACAGTTTTATCATTTTTATAGCTATTGTAAGGAGATGAAGGGTTGAAGGATCTTCTCATGAATTTCACAAACTTCTTTACGAAGAGGGACATGGCGTCGTCACTGAGCTGGTCGGCAGACTTGATAGTGCTGGGAGAGCACTGTTCAGTAGTTGTATTTGCTGCCAAGGCTTTCGTCGGCTGGGATGTGGAGGGACCAGCTTCTGCTCTTGTCTCCAACTCAAACTCATAGGCTTTCAAGTTGGCAAACAGATCGTGCAACTCCAGCTTGTTCAAATCTTTTGATTCCCTCATTGCCATTGTCTTCACATCCCACTCCTTGGGTAACGCTCTCATGACCTTCAGTGCCAACTCTCTGTTACTGTATTCTTTCCCAAGGCTGTTCAACTCTATGACAATTGCACTGAATCGAAGAGGGACATGGCGTCGTCACTGAGCTGGTCGGCAGACTTGATAGTGCTGGGAGAGCACTGTTCAGTAGTTGTATTTGCTGCCAAGGCTTTCGTCGGCTGGGATGTGGAGGGACCAGCTTCTGCTCTTGTCTCCAACTCAAACTCATAGGCTTTCAAGTTGGCAAACAGATCGTGCAACTCCAGCTTGTTCAAATCTTTTGATTCCCTCATTGCCATTGTCTTCACATCCCACTCCTTGGGTAACGCTCTCATGACCTTCAGTGCCAACTCTCTGTTACTGTATTCTTTCCCAAGGCTGTTCAACTCTATGACAATTGCACTGAATCTTTCGTCGAACTCTGTCATGGTCTCTCCATCCTTCATGTTGATGGATTCGTACTTTTGCTGAGCGACTGTTAACTTGTTTTCTTTTGTCTCGTCTCTTCCTTCACATATCTGGGTTAGCTTCTCCCATATGTCTTTAGCAGTAGGACAGTTCTTGATCTTGCTGAACATGTTCTTGTCTTTGTCCAGCGTCTTGAATAGTATGTCCTTTGCCACGTTGTCTAGGTTCACCTTTTTTTTGTCCTCATTGGTATATTCATGTCTACTCTTTTCCAAGAACTGAGGCTCACCGCTGGATATCGCAAAGGCCAGATTTGGCTTCATTATTTGCAACGGTCCTTCTGTGATGACATACCACATGTCATCATCCATGGCTGCTAGATGCGCTTGCATCCGAATCTTCCAATCATCATACTCTTCCCTCGAAAACAAAGGAATCTTGTTGTGAGAGATCGACATATTGAGATATAGTAAAGCACAAAAAATAAACTGTTCAATAACTGAGATCGCAGGCTCTGATACCAATTGATGGTCCCAGAAATAGGATCAATATATGTATAGGAGTTCAGAAGGGGGGGTTGAATGAACTCCTTGGATTTAAAATTCTCGTTTAAAAGTTTTACTAGCACTGTTAAACTTAAGTCTGAGTTACCAGACTTAAGGATCTCAGTTTAATGAAAATCTCTCGGCTAACAAAAATAGTGCGGAAAGAAGCCGATCGATTTGTAAACAGACAAACAATAAATAACTTCCGGAATATAAAAGATAAGAGTCGGAAATTTGTTTCTGGAAGTTCGGATATAAATATCCTACGTCTCCCCTTCTTCCTCTTCGGAAGGTATAACTAGAAGATTTGATTTGTACAGGTATTCTGCACACACCCAGTCACCGAGCCTCGCTCAAAGTAAACTCCTAGTATCTCCACAACAATCCATGCAGACGCAGCTGCTGGTTTACAACACTTTGTAATATTTTCAAACGGCTTATAAGAGCACGTTTGTTACAGACTCAATAATGATAAGAACAATGAATATAGTAATTTGAGTGCTGTAAAATCCTCTGGTTTCTAAACAAAGAAACACGATTCAACAATGTGAACCAGAGGAAGACTCGAAGATTTTTCTATGAAGATTAACGGTTTTGTTCTTCGAGTGTTTGAGCTTTTGAAAGATAACTTCAATGTGTGAAAATCTCTGGGAGTATTTTGACAACGTGACCGCAAGATAATAAGAGTGAAGGATTATTTCTTCATTCCAGCTTCTGCTACTTATAGTCTTCGTTCTCAACGGTCATTAAATTCTCCAAAGGAAATAAATCCCGTTTGAATTTTTGTCAAATTTGTACACCGTAATTCCTGTTCCACTAAGAGGCAAGTCACACAATGTCAGAGAAAATTTGGCGTTGTTCCATATTTGTGCAAACGCCGTAAACCGCTCTCTGAGATAGTGTACTATTTACCAAGAATAGTACTGATACTGTTCCCTCAATTAATGGCATATGTACGATTCAATCTTCGCCCTTGATTTCTTCTGATATGAACGTTTGAATCGATCCATTGATTTGCACAACAACTGATGACTTGAACAATTGAAAGAATACATCGGCTGAGTACTTCATCGCCTGATAATATGCATCAGCTGTTCGCTTGAAATATTTCACTTCAAAAAGTATCGGCTGGTCCAAGATCACTGTAGCTACCTGCTGGTTTCCCTTAAGAGATGTACCTGCTGGTTATTACCATCTCAAAATCCATCGACTGAACCTTAGCGCGAAGGCAAAATGCTGTCGTATCTATTTATCCAAACGACATCGTTTAACTACCGCTAATATTAAGTTCCATCGACTGGTTAATCGAACTACTGTAGCTATCTGCTGATTCTTCTGAAAAGATGTATCTGCTGAAATACCAGCGGGTGTATATACGCAAACACCAACGGCTGAATTTTACCGTTAGTCCAAAACGCCGTCGTTTCATCTTAAACAAACGCTGTCGTTTTGTCTTAAACAAACGTTGTCTTTTTGCAATCCTTAACAAAACACGCTATCTTTTAAATGCTTGCGCCTGCTGATTACCCTGGAAGAATTCACCTGCTGATTTCTAACCATCTGCTGATTATTTCATCTGCTGATTTCCTCTGAATAAACATCCTGCTGAAATAAATTATCGACTGATAATAATATTCTGTAAAATTGCAACGGTTGACTTTCCAGTAGAAACTAGTCTTATTTTGTTATCACCAAAACTAATAAATTTTATCCAAACAATCTGCTTCTCCTCTCCCTCCTTGCTGCATTCGACCCCTTTGTGGTCAACGTTAACATGAACAAGCTGGAAGCCACCCTTGAAGAGGTGGTGAACATGTTTGTCGTGTTCGAGGGGACCATAAAGAAGGACAAGCCCGTCCTCCTTATGGGCTATTCTTCCTTTGCGAAGAAGGGGCCCAAACGCAAGGGTAAGAAGCGTTCTGCCCCTGCGAAGGAGGGAAAGCCCACCAAGAAGCCCAAGGCAGGGACTTCAAAGCCGAACAAATCTGATGATGTTTGCCACCACTGTCACAAGCCTGGACACTGGAGGAGCAACTGTAAGGATTACCTCGAGCAGTTGCGAACTGCAAAAGGTATGTTCTACATCGAAATAAATATGTCTCTTAATTCGACTTCTTGGGTACTTGATACCGGATGTGAATCTCATATCTGCAATGATTTGCAGGTAATTACAAGAAGCCGGCGTCTTAGAGAGGGTAAGACCCACTTGAGGCTTGGCAACGGAGCAAGGGTTGCTGCTGTAGCTATAGGAGATGTTTATTTATTTCTGTCTTCAAATTTTAGGCTGTTATTGAGAAACGTTTTATTTGTTCCCGAATTAATAAAGAACATCATTCCTGTTTCTATGCTTGATAGTGGTGGATATTCTTGTCATTTTGCCAATTCGATTTGTAATATATACAAGAATGAATGTTTTATTGGAATTGGGGAATGCAAAAACGATCTGTACACCTTAAAATTAAAAGAAGTTCCAACTCGTGATGTGGAAACACATACAACAACTATTAAAAGGAAATACGATAGCTTAAACCCAGCACAACTTTGGCACGCTAGGCTAGGTCATATTTATCTAAGTAGGATGAACAAGTTAGTTAGGAGTGACAAGTTTGATCTGTCAGACATTAACTCCCTACCGACTTGTGAATCTTGTCTCCAGGGAAAGATGACTAAACAACCCTTCAAGGGCAAGCCTGAACGTGCTCAAGGCCTGTTGGATTTGATCCATACTGATGTGTGTGGCCCACTTAGTATTTGTACTAAGTACGGTCACACATACTTCATCATCTTTACCGATGATCACTCTAGGTATGGGTACTTGTACTTAATGAAGCT
>KV004119.1:42194-56573 GCA_001598015.1 Dorcoceras hygrometricum | reverse complement strand
TGATTTTACGAAAACAACTCAACTGCTGAAATTTGACTTTGATATTTGTAAAATCAAAACAACAACTATGCTATCAGTCGTTGCCTATCAAACCAGACTTTATACTGATTCAACTAGCAACTACCGATTACATAATTATCAAATTCTGATATTATGACTACTGAAAGGAAGAACATTCATAAACATTCTTGGATCAAACTCGAATCCTCGGTACTTTAAAACATTACAATGGAATGCAACTGCTGGAATGAACAGTGCAACTACTGATTTTACGAAAACAACTCAACTGCTGAAATTTGACTTTGATATTTGTAAAATAAAAACAACAACTATGCTATCAGACGTTGCCTATCAAACCAGACTTTATACTGATTCAACTAGCAACTGCCGATTACATAGTTATCAAATTCTGATACTACTGAAAGGAAGAACATTCATAAACATTCTTGGATTAAACTCGAATCCTCAGTACTTTAAAACATCATAAACTTTCTGGAAAACATTTGGAAGCATCAAAACATCATTTTGAACCCATCTTTCTTTCCTTCTTCCATACATAAATCATTTTAAACATGAACTTTAAACATACTGTAACATATGGGCAAGAAGACGCCGAAAACATCAATATATGCTTTAAATGGTGAGTCAAGAATCAGCTTTTACTTGCCTTAAACGAAGCTTCGCAACAGCAACCGATTCCTGTAGAAATCTTCTCCTTTAAGCAACGCTCGAACTTCTCTGGAAAATATTTCGAAGAACACTAAAGATTTTCTTTGCAATTGATAAGGATTTTGCTTTCAAAACAGGTATTTTTATATGAAAGGGATTAGTGGCATGCTACTTGTGAAATTAAGCATGACACACTTATAAAATTTGGTAAAATTCCGTTCCTCTCATTATAATTCATAAAACACCTAACCTTTTTCAAAAGAAATCATTTGTCCTCCTTAAATATATTTTCAATCCCTTTAAAAAAACTGTTCGTGCATCATCCTTGGAGTCATCCACTGAAACCAGCTGCGTCACATCTATTTTTCTGAAATCATTGAAATCAGACAATGCATAACATTTCAACATGCCATTTTTAAATCTATAAAAATGAACAAAAATGCATAATGTGGTCCTATGTATTTTTGGGGCGTTACAAATAGCTTCTCGAAAGCAATACCAACATGCGAGCTAAACCGGGATGGCCATCCCATTGAGGGTCATGTGTTTCCTCACGAGCTGTGTCGAAGGGGGCCGTTAGGAACATAGGCCCTGTTCCCTTTGCAAAGATGAGTTCATCTTCCACCCAATATTGTTGGATCTCCCAAAAGTTTCTGATAGGTTTCATAACTTCGGGCTGCTTCTCAGATATGGTCCAAGAAGTTTGATTCCACCACACTCAAGGAAGCAACATAATCTGGAGTGATTTTCCAGGTAAGAGCATCCACCACTTCATTGTGTTTTCCAGGCTTGTACACCCACTCGAGTCGAATTCACTGAGGAATTATTGCCACCATGCCTCTTTGGAGGCAACTTCTTTTGCGTTTTGAAATATTTTTTGGCCATATTGTTAGCTATGAACACGAACTTGTTTCTCAATAGATAGTGCCTCCAGGATTCCAAGCAGTGCACCACCACCGTCATTTCTTTTTCATGTGTGGAGTATCGAGTCTCCACATCTTTGAACTTCCCGCTCTCACAAGAAATCGGATGTCTTTCCTGCATGAGGACTCCAACCATAGCACAGTCAGAAGCATCAGTATGTACCTCGAATGTCTTCTCAAACTCAGGGAGTTTTAGGATTGGTTCCGATGCAATCATCTCCTTGAGTAGGCTGAAGGATTTATCACATCCCTTAGCTTTGATCCTTCCTTAACAAGTCCGTCATGGCCCAACTATTTTTGAGTAACCATGTATGAAACTTCGATAATAGTTGGCCAGACCCAGAAATGATCTTAACTCCACAACTTTCATTGGAACATACCAATCAGTAATGGCATTAACTTTCGATTGGTCCATGAAGATCTCTCCTTGGCTTATGACATGACCTAGGAAAGATTTCCTGCAGAACTCAAACTTCTCCTTTTTCACATAGAGCTGGTTCCCTAAGTCGTAGGAACACCCATTTCAGATGCTTCAGATGATCATCCAGTGACTGGCTAAATATCACAATATCGTCCAAGTATACCAACACGAAATGATCCAAATACTCATACAACACATCGTTCATTAAGTTGCAAAACGTAGTAGGGCTATTGGTAAGGCCGAAGTCACGCAGGTTCTTTTTTGCTCATCCCCTTCAACAACTCTCACTTGCCAATACCCTGATCTTAGATCAATTTTTGTGAAGAACCGAGCCTTTGATAGCTTGTCAAATAGATCCTAGGCATTGGGAATATGGTACTTATTTTTAATGGTTACCTTACTCAATGCCCGATAATCCATGTGTTAGAGTAGGTGCCTAACTAGCCAACTTGCGACATGTGGGTTCTTGTTGAATATATGTAAAATGATCTTTATATATGAAATTCGCATATCTACGACATTATTTATCTTCATTATTATGATTACAAATTGCTGGATAAAGACCTTGAATGCACTATAGTGTATATTAGATGTGATAGTGGATTTTGATGGCTATCATGAAATACATCTAATAGTCACTGTTTGTTCTAAAAAAGTTTCTAATCGATTGGGCCATCCAAAAGAGGATAAAGGTCGCCCCGAGCTTGAGACTAACATCTGTGATGCAAAGTACCACGTTTCATTGGTAGTGAACATAGTGATGTTCTGAGCATGCATATGGATAGTGACCTGGTGATCTATCGAACTACCCTCGTTCGGACTTTCCAAGTGGTTATCATTTGTAGTGGATTAAGTCCGAGGTCTTGGTTGTATAGATTAGTCATCACTACTCAAAACATCATTGATACTCTACATGACTCAGTTGGGGTCATCAGGTGGCAGGATCGGGAGATGTCTCGATGTATGTAGGAGTCGATGCTTTGTTGTCGAGGATTCATCGCTCGTCCTTGTACGTGGATATCCTATGTTATATGAGGAGATAATAGTGTAACAAATCTCTGGCCAGAGTACAAGACATGATTTAGGTTAATGGGTTTACCTAGTAGCACATGCGATGTCATTATTTGATATCCAATATGTATGAATGGTTATCGAATCTCTAGCGACTCTCGATTTACCAATGATCATTGATTCGGTCGGGATATTTGAGCTGAAAGGATCGTACTGTATGCTAACCATGACCAATTGGTTCTTGCAGGAACTATCAGTGATACCTAGGGGATCATGAGACGATGTTTCTAGACGCTTTACCATGATCCGATGGATAAGTCCGAAATGTATTTTCGGAGTCAGAAAGAGTTGTGAGCCCACGGTTAGCTGTATCCCTGAACCATTGAGGGTCACACAAGTACTGATTTCTCAATTTCTATACGGAAATCGTACTCAATTTGTTGAGTTTAGTAGGAGGAAGGATGGAAGTGTGACTTCCTAAAATTGGCTGGGGTAAGTATGACTTTCATTTTAGCTTATAGGGGCCTAACTGCTATTTGGATTAGGTGGTTCGAAAATTTTTTTTACACATCATAATGTTCAGTTTGTAAACATTGCAGATCGGTCCGATCTGATCGTCGATCGGGATTATGATGAAGCCACAACAATGAATTTGAAACTAATGTTTCCTGGGCCTAGGCCCATTAACCTGGTTTAAACCCATGAAATATCTATAAATATGGGCTTGAGGGGAGTCATTTATTCGTACCAAGTTATATTGACAACTCCCAAACAGCTCCCATCCCCTCTCTCGTGGTATCCTCCTCCCGCCGCCCAGACGCAGCTGCCGTCGCCGCCCTCCGCCGACGCCGCCACCGCCATCGTCGGAATTCATTCCGATAGTCTCTGAGTGAGGATTCCGTTCATCAAATATTTACTGGTTTTCTAGTGAAGATCAGTGAAAGAATTGAGATTCCGATCGTGGATCGGATTGGGCGTTCATCAACCGTTAAACCGTTGAATGGCCATTTCCCTCGTGGACTGGTCGGAGCCAGGCACCTAGTCGCTAGTGGTAAATTCTCTAAACATCCTTTGAATGTTTATTTATCCTTTCGTGTTGACCGTTCCAGGGAATTCAAATTTTAAACTTCCACTCCACCTCGGGATCGGGATCCGGATCCGCCGCTGCGCCAACACCGTGCACATATGTAAAGAGCCATTATGCTTCTTTTGGAACAACGCAAGGGACCCGTAAGGAGCCTTTGAAGGTTGGATCCACCCACCATCCAACAATTCCTTCAGTTGCTTGCACAATTCGACCAGCTCCGAAGGGATCATCCTATAAGGGGCCATGGAGGGGAGCACTGCACTCGATTCCAGATCGATTTTGTGATCAATATCCCTCCTTGGTGGCAACATTTTGGGAAATTCAGTGGGCATAACATCCACAAATTGCTCCAAGAGTTAAGCTACTGATTCGGGTACCTCTTGGTATACGTCCTCCTTGATATCTACTAAGGCAACAACATAGGTTTCCTCTCCATGCCTCAGTCCTCTCTTGACCTGCATGAATGGGAGTAACGTCGCCTTGCTCGCCTTAGAAGGATCATAAATGCCAGAAACGAACGAATGAATCTTTGGATCTACGATAAACAATCCACCGAGATGTGGCATCACCGCCACTTGTGCCTCAATAAGGAAATCATTCCCTAGGATGACATAAAAATCATCGATAGGGACATCCATCAGTCTGCATCGCCCTCTCCTATCGCCCACCTGTAAGTCTACATTTTCTAAGCCTTTGATGGGCTTAGCTTCCAAGTTAACAGCCTTTATCCGACTGTTATGTTGCAACAAGTCCCACCTCAACTTGTGCAGCTCTCTCTACGCAAAAAAATTATGTGTGGCTCTGGTATCCACCATGGCCAGCACCTCCCTTCCATTGATGTGGACTTTTACATACATCAAGCCCTTGTGTGATGCTGGCTTTTCAGTATGCAAGACATTCAATAGCTGCAGGGGATTGACTCTTGAAGGATGTACTTCCGAATGATCTCCATCCGAATCAGCCATCAGTGCCATCAATCGACCATGCTTTGGACACTCCCGCATGCGATGTCACCATTGCAAATGAAGCACCCTCTTTGGACGTGATCAGAAACAAAAGTTTCCTTTGTTTCTTTCGTGCTGCTTGTACCCTCAGGTTTGCCCTTCTTTTTTTAAATTTTCTACACCTTGGCAAACTTGGTCTTTCCTTTGTATTTCCCAACGAATTTCTCAGCATCAGAACTAGGTGCTCGATTTCCTTGAAATCCAATAGGCGATCAATAGCAGCTATGGCCGATGGCAAGTCCTTGACTGCTAGCCGTCGCAACTCGGCTTGCGCCCATGGTTGTAAACCTAGCACGAACTTGAATAGTTTATCTTCTTCGGACATGTCCTTCACATCCAGCATCAACGAGCTAAATTCCTTTACATAATCCCTGGTTGTGCTAGTATGCTTCAACTTCCACAAATATTACCTTTCAATCCAAGACGTGTTGCAAAGAAGGAATTGTTCTTTCAACTCACGCTTTAATGCTTCCCATGAGTCGATCTTTGGTCGTTGGGCACTTGAATCATCAGATAAATGTGCCCTCACCATATTTTTGCATCACCAGAAAGATACATGCTAGTGATAGAAACCATTTGTTCATTAGGGACCTTTGCCGCATTGAAATACGTTTCCATATCTCAGAGGAAATTTTCATGTTCTTTGGCACTATGCGCACCGCCAAAGGACTTTGGTTAAGGCACCTTGAACTTTGAAGAAGGGGCGGATCTTACTGCAGGAGTAGTTCCAACAGATTTCTTCAACAGTTTAAGCTCCAACTCGAATCCCTCCATCTTAGATTCAAAGTCTTCTTCATGTGTAAGAACCTTACTTTCCACAAATTCCGAAAGGTCTGAATGGTCGAGAGTAAGGTCGCCTTCCTCACCTTAGAAGGATCATAAATGCCAGCAACGAACGAAGGACTCTTTGGATATACGATCAATAATCCACCGAGATGTGACATCACCGCCACTTGTGCCGCAATAAGGAAATCATTCCCTAGGATGACAGCAAAATCATCAATAGGGACATCCATCAGTCCGCATTGCCCTCTTCAATCGCCCACCTGTAAGCTGGCTTTTCAGTATGCAAGGCATTCAATAGCTGCTGAGGAGATTGACTCTTGAAGGATGTAGTTCTGAATGCTCTCCATCCGAATCATCCGTCAGTGTCATCGGTCGACCATGCTTTGGGCACTCCCGCATGCGATGGTCACCATTGCAAATGAAGCACCATCTTTGAATGTGATCAGAAACAAAAGTTTCCATTGTTTCTTTCATGCTGCTTGTACCCTCAAGTTTGCCCTTCTTCTTTTTAAGTTTCTCCACCTTGGCAAACTTGGTCTTTACTTCGTATTTCCCAATGAATTTATTAGGATCAGAACTAGGTGCTCCGATTGCCTTGAAATCCACTAGGCGATCCATAGCAGCTATGGCCAATGGCAAGTCCTTGACCGCTAGCCGTCCCAACTCGGCTTGCGCCCATGGTTGTAAACCTGCCAAGAAGTTAAATAGTTTATCTTCTTTGGACATGTTGTCAGGCCTCATGCTCAATCAGAGTAAAACCATGCAATAACAATAGCGGAAGCAATAAATAGTGGCTAAATTTTCGCTTTCTGGCTTGACTTTAGAAAACATAATTTAAAATACAAAGTTATTCAAATACAGGTTTTACAATGTTAGAAAGCTAAATACAACACAGCCACAAACAAACATCGAGTGACTCCCAAATAAACTACATAGATACAATACATATCATAAGTATCTACTACTATAGCTGGGACACTCTATCCACCTCCTGGGGCACTACCAGCTGGATCAACTCCACGACCAGCGGTGAAACCATGGTAACCTGAAAACACACACAGGCAGACAAGACAACCAGCCTCAGAGGGACATGGATCAAACCCCAGTACGGAGAGCAACTGAAAAACAGCTGTAAGATAGCAACATATAAAATACGAATGCTATGCATGAGACCAGGCTACAACCGAAGGCAGGGAGCCAAAGGAATCTCAAGAAACAGCTCAACAAGGACATCAGATCAACTGAGAAATAGTGGCCATGGGGTGTGTGAGTATATGAGAGCTACCCACTCGTCTCAACACACGTTACCCAACAATTCACTCAACCTGTTGTTGTCCAGCTCATGAGGTGTGGGAGCTACCCACTCCACTCATAGTGGCTAACAGATCCTAGCAGGGAGATGAGGTATACGGGAGTTACCCGCTTGTCCTCCAATACAAGAATCCTGGTACACACAAATCAAGATAACAAGGAACGGCTAAACAAGATCTGAGCTCAACATGAATAATGCGTGTATGCACATGCAACAGAATACAACAGAATGCGATAGCCAACGAATAACATACACAGTATAGCAGATCAACAAGCAAACACATATATCCATGCCACATCCAATGCTATAAAACAAGCTCACATCCGTACCTCAGTTATGAGCTATAATTACCACAAAAAAAGTCCCGAGCAACCAAATCTGAAACCTGTTAACCAATAACACAACACAGGCTCAGGGACAATAACACTGAACTTACAAACTGGGAACTACGATCTCAACCATCTCCATCCTACCTTACGAGCTCAACAACCAGCCCTAAACAAAGCGCAAAGGTAGAACTAACACTTACCCAACAAGCTACCTGAACGACAGGACTAATCCGACGCTTATGCTAACAGACTACAGAATGGAGATGTCTTCGAGATCTTCTTCCAGCTAATCCCAAGCCTGCAAAAACGTATGAGAAGAATCGCCTTAATAAGAGGAGTCCAGCGCTACCACTCTTGTCTCCGTCGGAGCTGTCTATCACCGGTAATCGAAGGAAATAACTATGGTGAACAGTAGCTAGGGTATCGCGATAGGGTAAGGTTACGAGAATATTTCTAAGTGTCAGAAAGAGATAATGGCGAGACCGAAGTCAAAGTCCTCAATACATACTTAAGTCTCCTAGATCTGATAGACAACAACTACCGACAACTTAAGATCCAAAGCTGATCCCTACTCAGATCTGAGTAACACTCCAGATCTAAACTCTACGCCCAAAACAGACCTGGACTTATCCCAACGACATCGCACCAAAGACCGCTCGCTCGCTAGGACACGTCATTCCGCTAGCCAAGTCTGAATCACTAAATGGCGTCGCATCGCTCCTAACTATGACACTCAGATCTGACTCCCAAAACTTGACAAATCTGAAGCCACTGGACCGCACCAATCTACCCCACAACACAAACCGGGACTAAGAATCGGATCTGTCCACACACCACTAACAACGTGCACATACTCAAATCTGGATCCTTGTCGAACGACAACGATTCGCTTCCCGCGGGATATATTCCACCTGAACGCCCAGAACAACGTGCGACTACCCGATCTGATTACATTTGACCCGCGTTGACCAACGCTCAAGTCTGATTCCTACTTCGCCGAATCTCTAACTTTCCAGAGCTTCTCTAAACACCAGTTCGGACCCGATAGCTTCACCAAGCATACCAGCTCAAAGTTGGCTAATCCCAAATCTGTCAAGCCAAATCTAGTCTATCCTAAATCCGATTAATTAAATCAATTAATCCAATAAACTTGCGGGTCTCACATTTCTCCCCCATTAAAACTGGATATCTCACAACTCCAGAACTTCAACAAAAACCAGCACTGAGAAAACCCCTCTATGCACCAAAACAAACAGTAGAAAACTAAACACTCAACGAGAGGCTACTAACCTAGAGTTCAAGATAACTGGAACGAATAACACAATCAAAACTAGTCACTGGAAACAAATGCAACATCTACTCAAACAGATGTGGCCACTCTCGCTGCATTTCTCTTCCAGCTCCCAAGTAGCTTCCTCTCTACCATGCTTGCTCCAGTGGACCATCACCAAAGGAATGGTCTTATTCCTCAACTGTTTCTCTTTTCTATCCAAGATCTGCAAGGGATATTCAACATAGGTCAAAGTACGATCTAGCTCCACCTCGTCAGTTCTCAACACATGCGACGGATCTGGATCATACTTCCTCAACATGGACACATGAAAAACATCATGTAATGAGGATAGATCAGGCGGCAACAACAGCCAATAAGCCAAAGGACCAATCTTCTCAACAATTTCATACGATCCAACATAACGAGGAGCCAATTTTCCCTTGGGACTAAATCTCATAACACTGCGAAATGGAGAAAATTACAGGAAAACTAGATCACCAACATGAAATTATAAAGGTCTACGCCTCTTCTTTGCATAACTGGCTTGGCGATCTTGTGCAGCCTTCATTCGCTCAGGTCTACCCGATCTATCATCTACTGCACAATTTCTGGAGAAGACAGCTGCTTCACCCCCACTTCTTCCCAACACAGATGATCTACACTTCCTGCCATACAACACTTCAAATGGTGCCATACCAATCGTGACCTGGTAGCTGTTGTTGTAAGAAAACTCAACCAAAGACAATGAATCTTGCCAGCTACCACTAAAATCCATCACAACAACTCTCAACATATCCTCTAAAATCTGGATAGTTATCTCACATTGGCCATCTGTTTGGGGATGATACGCTGTGCTCATAGCCAATCTGGTGCCCAAAGCTGTTTGCAAACTCTTCCAAAACCTAGAAGTAAACCTCGGATCACGATCTGAAATGATAGAAACAGGCACACCATGCAATTGCACCAAGGAATCTATGTACAGCTTCGCCATCTTCTTCAAAGAATAAGTCATACTGTAGGGAATGAAATGAGCAGACTTCGATAATCTATCTACAACAACCCACACTGCATCACACCCTCGACTGGAACGAGGCAAGTGTGTAACAAAATCCATAGCTATGTGCTCCCAATTTTGCAATAGACCACTAGGTCTCATCCTCTCGGCCTTAACTTGTTGGCAATTCAGACAACGGGCTACAAAATCAGCAACATCACCTTTCAAAGCTGCCCACCAGTAGTGTTGCTTCAAGACATGATACATCTTCCTTGTACTAAGATGAACACTGTGTCTACTACAATGCGCTTCTCTCAAGATCTCCTCCTTCAAATCCGTCAGATTTGGCACAACCAACCTGCCACGAAACCTCAAACAACCATGTCGAGACAGTGTAATCCTTTAACTGTCCAGATCTAACCTTCAGCTTTAACTCATGGATAGATGGATATGTTCTCTGAGCTGCTCTAATTCTCGCAACAATCTGTGGCTCAACTTGAAAAGAAGACACCACAACATAATCCTCACCTGGGTAAAACCGCCAACCAGTAGTTCTTAGATGCTCACGGACCTTCGAAATCTGCAACGAAGCCAGCATCGCCACTTGAGCCTTTCTGCTCAACGCATCAGCAACTACATTCACTTTACCAGGCTGATATTGGACCCCACAATCAAAATCTTTAAGCATCTCCATCCATCTACGCTGTCTCATATTCAAATCTGACTGAGAAAACATATACTGAAGACTCTTGTGGTCTGAATGCACCACAAATTTCTCGCCATACAGATAGTGGCGACAAATATTCAAGGCAAAAACCACTGCTGCCAACTCCAAATCATGAACTGGGTAATGAGTCTCATGCGGTTTCATATGACGAGAAGCATACGCAATGACTCGACCATGCTGCATCAACACACAACCCAATCCATTCAAAGAAGCATCTGAACAAACAACAAAACCACCTGAACCAGACGGCAAAGCTAACACAGGCACAGAAGTTAGCTTCTCTTTAAGCAACAAAAATCTGTTCTCACACTGCTCAGTCCAAACAAACCTCTTGTCTTTCTGAGTCAACTGCGTCATAGGCTTAGCTATAATAGAGAATCCCTCTATAAAGCACCGATAATAGCCAGCCAAACCCAAGAAACTACGAATCTCCAAAACATTCTTGGGACGCTCCCAGTTAACAACTACCTCAACTTTACTGGGATCCGCTAGAAATACCTACAGTGAAACAACATGACCCAGAAAAATGACTCTATCCAACCAAAACTCGCACTTGGAAAACTTAGCATAAAACTGCGAGTCTCGAAGTGTCTGGAGAACCAACGTCAAATGCTCTTTGTGCTGCATCGGAGTCTTAGAGTACACCAAGATATCATCGATAAACACAATCACAAACTGATCGATGAATTCTCTAAAGACTCGATTCATCAGGTCCATGAAAATTGTGGGGGCATTCGTCAAACCAAAGGGCATAACCAAAAACTCATAATGCCCGTACCTCGTACGAAATGCAGTCTTGGCAACATCTTGCTCTCGAATACGCAACTGATGGCCGAACGCAAATCGATCTTAGAAAACACAGCCGAACCCTGAAGCTAATCAAACAAGTCATCGATCCTCGGCAAATGGTACTTATTCTTCACTGTTGCCTTATTCAATTGCCTAAAGTCGATGCACATTCTCATCGACCCGTCCTTCTTCTTCATAAACAAGATAGGCGCTCCCCACAGTGACATACTCGGTCTAATGAAACCCTTCTCCAACAAGTCACTAAGCTGTACCTTAAGCTCCCTCAACTCAGCAGGTGCAAGGCGATACGGGGATCAAGAGATAGGAGCTGTACCAGGTACAAATTCAATGCTAAAGTCTATCTTACTCTTCGGAGGAAAACCAGGAATCTCCTCCAGAAACACATCTGGGAAATTACGAACAACGTGAACGTCGCTAATCTTCACACACAACGAAGAAGACGCATACAAAACATAGATCATAAATCCAGCATTCTCCAACGACAACAGGCTAAACATCTCCATCGTAGAGACTAAAGGAATCTTCGATGGGAAATCGAGACCATAGAAGTCCCACTTCTCACCAGACTGGGGCCTAAAACACACAACTCCATGGAAACAATCTACGGTGGCCCTATAACCAGACAACACGTCCATTCCAACTATGCAATCAAAATCCAACATCACTAGCCTGATCAGAATTGCTAACAACACGTTCTCACCAAATCTAAGAATTCCATTAAGCAAAATCTCTTGGGAGTACAGGATCGCGCCGACAGGGGTTGCAACAGACACAACACCACTCAAAGAAGTGGTATGCAAACCATGCTTAACCACAAATGCATTAGCAATAAACGAATGAGATTCTCCTGTATCAAACAATACATGCGCAGGAAAATCAAAGACAAGGAAAGTACCTGCGATCACTCCTGTTGGCGTGCCCTCCGCTTTCTCCCTTGTCGTGGCATTCACCTGGGCATACCGAGGTCCTGAAAACTGGGGCTGGGAAGACTGTCCAACCCGCCAAGGACCAGGCTGCTGGAACGGACTATACTGAGGCTCTCCCAACCTCTGCTGCGGATCAGGAAAAGAACAACCTCTAGACGATCCACCCGCATGACCCTTCGGTGGAGCAGCGGTGTGCTGAGATCCAGCCAAAGGACATACTCTCGCAAAGTGTCCATACTGCCCACAAATGTTACACGAACCTTGCACACCCACACACTGCGCCTTAGGATGCCTTCCTCCACACTGGCCACAAAACTCGATGTGACGCCCGAATCCACGGGAATCACGAATTGTAGTAAATAAAAAATTTCGAAATAAAAGAAGTACTAAAGGATAATTTGTTATAAGCTGTATTTCTTATAACTTAAAAGAAATCGAAACACAAGACAACTCAAAGACTAGCAGATACTTATTTGCGCGCCAACTACTGAAGACATTTGCGGAAAACAGTTTTCATTGATAATTGCAATTGCGATTTACAACAGCTTCTATTATATGTAAATATACAACAGTTGCTACTAATCTAATACAGTACATTCTAAACAAAATAATCATCAACTATGACACGGAAAACTCTGGCATTTGACAAACACACACCACCCAGCAGCTGATTTCAAGTTTCACCTTCTGTTCGTTCTCCAGCTGTCGCACCTGCACCATTTTAAAAGCTAGTGAGCCTAAAGGCTCAGCAAGTAAAACCTGAATAATAACAAGTTTAAATACGTAGGTAGACATCTGATCAATACATACACGTTTCATAAACATTTCTTTCTTTAAACGTGGAGACAGGGGATAATAGCCCAGATCTCATTATCAATATCTTTTCTTTAGATTTATGGCATATAAGCTCCTCATGGTCCGTGTTTCACTTTGATCAAAATGACTTCCGATGTCAGTTTAGCATATAGCTCATATGAAAGGGCAGTCGACATCTAGACAACTTCTCACCCTTCTCCTTGGTGACCGTCAACTATCTATGCCATAATCTTAAAATAAACTTTGGTTCCATTAACATCCTTTCTTTCTTTGAAATTTCTTAAACATCATCGGGTTCCATCATTTAAAACTCTCGCTTTCCATTTTTAAAACTTTACTGAGTATCGAATTCGACTTTAGGAAACATAACATTGAAATGAGACCAGTCGCAAGAGAAACCAGTAGAAATGAATAGGAACCAGCTGCAAGATCTTTTACTAGGAACAATTGTATTTATTGAAACGATGTCGTCGAAGTAGAAAATAGATATGATGACGTAAGAATATTTGTTGATATTTTGTAACTTAAGGGAACGACGTCGTTAGCGCATCAACCAGCCGTAAGAAAGAGCTCTAACATACATGAGACCAGTAGCAAGGAATATGTATAAAACGATGTCGTTGACACAATAAACAGTCGCAAGGAATAGAAATTCAGACACGGTGAACAGTACCAGTCGCAAGACTAATACCAGCTGCAATGAACAGTACATCTGCTGGTTTTACGAAAACAACGCAACTGCTGAATTTAATCAACGAAAATGCATATGTTGGTGAACAGTGCATCTACTGGAATTTATGAAAACAACACAGCTACTGAAATTTGGCTTTATATTATAACATCAAAACAACAACCATGCTATCAGCCGTTGCCTATCAAACCATACTTTATAATGATTCAACTAACAAATACTGATTACATCGTTATCAAATTCTGATATTATAATTACTATACGGAAGAACATTATAAACATTCTGGGAATAAACTCGAATCTTCAGTACTTTTAAAACATCATAATTTTTCTGGTAAAAACATTTGGAAAGTCATAAAACATTTTGAACCCCATCTTTCTTTCCTTCTCGTATCTTCAGTACTTTTAAAACATCATAATTTTTCTGGAAAACATTTGGAAGCATAAAAACATCATTTTGAACCCCATCTTTCTTTCCTTAATCATGCGTAAATTATTTTAAACATGAAATTCAACATATCTTAAACATACAGGCAAGCAGATCCATAAAAACATCAATATATGCTTCAAATGGTGTAGCAAAGGATCAGCTTTTACTTG
>KV004119.1:4671-16993 GCA_001598015.1 Dorcoceras hygrometricum | reverse complement strand
TGATGCGGATGAACCGAATGTTCATATATTGGACTGGGCCCGCCCCAGGTCCAATGGGCCGGTTCAAACCCATCATACCTATACTTAGTCTTGACCTAGGGCAACTAATGAGTGACTTGCATCTCACAACCCTAGCCTCCAAGCTCCAAAACCGCCGCCCCTCCTCTCAAACCTCACGCACGGCCGCCCGCCCACCGCCGCCGTCCGTTCGTAGTGTGATCGGACTTGTTTCGACCATCGCGGCGAGGAGTTTCCGTCCGTGTCAGAATCCATCAGATCTTCTAGTGCAGATTGACGGAGGAATCCTGATTTCCGGTCGTGGACCTGATTGACGATCTACCGCCGCCTACCGTTTGAAGTGCCGGTTTCCTCGTGAAACTGGTCGGATCCAGGCTCCTAGACGCCAGCAAGGTAGCAATTCGATAAACGCCCTATGAATGTTTATTGATTGTTTTTAATATATTGAACGTTTCTCGGGGCAACTTTTAACTTCCGCTGCGCCCCCCGGAAATGGGATCCGGATCCGCCATTGTATGCCAACAGCTCCATCCTGACTTACGAGCTCAACGACCAGCTCTAAACAAAGCGCAAAGGTAGAACTAACACTTACCCAAAAAGCTACCTGAACGACAGGACTAGTCGGACGTTTATGCTAACAGACTACAGAAGGGAGATGTCTTCGCGATCTTCTTCCAACTAATCCCAAGCTTGCGAAAAAGGTATGAGAAGAATCGCCTTAACAAGAGGAGTCCAGCGCTACCACTCTTGTCTCCGTCGGAGCTGTCTATCACCGGTAATCGAAGGAAATAACTATGGTGAACAGTAGCTAGGGTATCGCGATAGGGTAAGGTTACGAGAATATTTCTAAGTGTCAGAAAGAGATAATGGCGAGACCGAAGTCAAAGTCCTCAATACATACTTAAGTCTCCCAGATCTGATAGACAACAACTACCGACAACTTAAGATCCAAAGCTGATCCCTACTCAGATCTGAGTAACACTCCAGATCTGAACTCTATGCCCAAAACAGACCTGGACTTATCCAAAAGACATCGCACCAAAGACTGCTCGCTCGCTAGGACACGTCATTCCCCTAGCCAAGTCTGAATCACTAAACGGCGTTGCATCGCTCCTAACTACGACACTCAGATCTGACTCCCAAAACTTGATCAAACTGAAGCCACTGGACCGTACCAGTCTACCCCACAACACGAACTAGGACTAAGAACTGGATCTGTCCACACACCACAACAACGAGCACATACTCAAATCTGGATCCTTGCCGAACGACAATGTTTCGCTACCCATGCGATATATTCCACCTAAATGCCCAGAACAACGTGCGACTACCCGATCTGATTATAGTTGACCCACGTTGACCAACGCTCAAGTCTGATTCCTATTCGCCGAATCTCTAACTTTCCAGAGCTGCTCTAAACACCAATTCGGACCCGATAGCTTCACCAAGAATACCAGCTCAAATCTGGCTCATCCCATATCTGTTCAAGACAAATCTGGTCTATGATAAACCCGATTAATTAACTGAATTAATCCGATAAACTTGCGGGTCTCACACATGTACTTCACATCCAGCATCAACGAGCTAAATTCCTTCACATAATCCCTGGTTGTGCCAGTATGCTTCAACTTCCACAAGGATTACCTTGCAATCCAAGACGTGTTGCAAAGAAGGAATTGTTCTTTCAACTCACGCTTTAATGCTTCCCATGAGTCGATCTTTGTTCGTTGGGCACTTGCATCATCAGATAAACGTGCACTCCACCATAGTTTTTGCAACCAGATAGATACATGCTAGTGATAGAAACCATTTATTCATTAGGGACCTTTGCCACATTGAAATACGTTTCCATATCCCAGAGTAAATTTTCAGGTTCTTTGGCACTACGTGCACTGCCAAAGGACTTTGGTTCAGGCACCTTGAACTTTGAAGAAGGGGTGGTGCTTGCTGCAGGATTCCAACAGCTTTCTTCAACAGTTTAAGCTCCAACTCGAATTCCTCCATCTTGGATTCGAAGTCTTCTTCATGTGTAAGAATATTACTTTCCACAAATTCCGAAAGGTATGCAATCGATGTGTGAATCGATTTCGAGGAAATCTTTAAACCATCCACATGGGTGAACAGTAAGAATTACGCCGAAGAGTCAGAGGGAGTCCCCAAAATGTCATGAGGGGCTAACTTGAGTGGAACTCTATTTTATTTTTTTATGGTTTGAACCGTTTGTTCCGACTTGATTTGCTTCACCAAATCAATCAGCCTTCAACGACCCTTGAGTTATATAAGTGAAATATATCCTCATTAGATCCAAAAAGCACAATAACAATATAAGTGACACAAGAGATTATGGGGCAATGCCCAACCTGGAACTAGTACGATTACTCACAATACAAGGAATAAAATTGCCAAGGCTTGCACACAAAAGGCTCTCACTCATGAATTGAATTGCCTTGTGCAGCTCATGGTCTATATCTAGCTAACAGTGTTAGGAGAGATGCCTACAAGTGACAGAATGCATGTGCGCTAGCTGTCCGCCCATGATATTGGTCATGGCCACACCCTCAAGTTGCCTTCTTTGACTCTCGAGTCATGGGGCAGTTCGTGCCTGTAACTTCCAAGTCGTGTGCCTATAAACCGCACATTCGCTTGAACGAAATGCTGGAACATGGGCGAGGTTGTCCACATGCCTACCGCACCACTCGCCCCAACTGCCTGTATGTTCTGATGAGACATGGGTGAGAGGTCGTGCTCACGTCCGCCGTACTACGCGCCCCAATTGCCTGCACGTTCTACTGAGACATGGGCGAGGTCGTGCGCATGCCTGCTGCAAAACTAGCCCATTATGCAGGTTTTGCATAATCCGTCCCATGTTATTTGCTTTTCACGGAAGTGCTCCCAACCGCCCGCCATGGCCTTGCACGTGACCACGAGGGTATGGGAATCTCGGCCACGTCCAGCACAACTGCACGTCTTGAACTCGCCCAGAATCCCTGGCACCCCACGTGCCTACATGCCCTGCACTTGGAAGCATAGATTTTGCCGCACCTTGAGGAAACATCCCACCCAAATGCTCCTTCAGCCAACACATGTGCCTATGTCGCATGCACTCGACCCGGTATAAGGTACCGATAAGCCATGACACTCCGCATTCATCCCATGGTTCAAATTGGTTCGTTAGCTTTGTAAACTAGGCCAGTGTCTATGTTAAGTAAAATATTCTGTTTTTTTGTTGTACCAAAGGTTTCAGCATGGAGCAAATCAGATCAAATCAGACAGAACCTAACATCGTTAGAGATTCAGATCAGAGCTTAAATGAGTTTAGACATCTGAGATCAGATTAGAAAATAGGGTATTGAAATAGATCAGAATAGAACGAGCTTAGTCAACATATTAGAAGAGGATCAGATCAGAATACAAGAGAAGCTTAGAGATCAGAACCGCAGGGGCTACAGTTCAGATCAGACTAAAGGATCAAATTAGCTTAGATAAGAATTAAGCAGATTAGACTAGAGCATGATATTGGCTGACTTCGAGGTATTGAATTATATTGTGTTTATAGTCATCAAATAACTCTGAACATTATCAGAGTTATTAGAGTATGAGGAGTACCTTTTTGGAGAAAAAATAAGAATCATTTAATGTGTCAGTATGGGGATGATACAATACATTACATGCAAATTTTTTACTTGAAGGCAATGTAATACGATTCATTTGTTGAGTATACTGGTTATATATTTCCGTTGAATCTAGAAATGGCAGCATTTAAGAGTTCTGATGGATATTTTGGCTACCAGAACTTATTTGTGATCTACAGACCTTCACAATATCTCTTTAATAACACTCGGATTCATTTGTAAACATGTTGAGTGTTGTATTTAGAGCTTAAATCATATTACGGCTGATACACTTGTTATGTACATTTTAATTCTTATTAAAAATTTTTTATGATAAGAGAGACTGTTATGCTATCAGTATTGATATTAGGAGTTTAGATCAGACACGAGTTGACCGAGTGGTTTTGGTACTGAATATTCAATTCAAAGCCTTCTAGTAGAAATTCTTCCATTGTTGGAAGAAAGTAGATGTAGAAGAGTTTCTTTGAACTTACAGAAACAAATCTCAGTGTTTCATATATTTTTAAATTTCCTTAACTTTTTTCACTGAATGATTGAAAGTTTCTGCACAAGTATTCTATCGCTCAAGAAATTAGATTAGACTAAGAAGGAGTATTAGCTGGTATTAACATAAATATTTTGTAGAGAGTTTATACGCATCCCCCTAAACTCTTTGTCAATCCTATCAAGTGGAATCAGAGCGAGGTGAACTCAGTCTAAGAATAAAATCTTTCAAATACTATATTTTTTATTACCTTTTTTCATAAGATTCCGATGTTCTGAAAAGAAGATTATGATAACTGGAAAATCCGTATACAAGTATACTTGACTTCTCAGGATGATGATATGTCGTTCTTCATCATAGATGGTCCACAAAAGATTCTCAAAGCCAACACAACCATCACAATGACTAGTGGTGTTCCATACTATTGAGAAGCCCAGAGTAGAATGGAAAACTGAAGATAAGAGGAAAAAATGAACCTGAATAATTTGATATTCTATATAATATGGCAGATAAAAATATGTTTATCAAGATAAAGATGTGAAAAATGGCCAAGTATATATGGGAGATGCTGACCCAAATGTCTAAAGGAATGAGAAAATGAAAGATAACAAGCTGACTGTGGCGAGAAAAAAGTTTGAAAACATTAAGATGATGTACTTTGCAGGACTGTCACTTTGCTGATGTACCAATTAAGATGATGTACCTTAATACATTAAAATGAAAAATACTACTGATTATCTTGTTTCAATTATGGCAGGACTGTCACTTTGCTGATGTACCAAGCCCAGAATAGATGGCAAGAAGTTATCAGATCGCAGAAAAGGAAATAAGAACAAGAAGTCTTCAGAAAGAAGCGCGGACAGAAAGAGCCTATTGCTTAGGAAATCAAGAGCAAATGGGCTGATACAGACTCAGAGGAGTCTATATCTAGTACTATATAAAGTAGGAAGTACACTGTTTCATGGCTGATGACAATGAAGAGATATTTTATTGTCGATACTAAATTTACATGTGAGGACATCATTTCTACACTTAAAAAAATTTCTAGTAGATAATTCAGATGAATCATGTTGTTCTCAACTTGAGGAATCCGACAGTCTAAAGACTCAGTGAGTGCACTGATGATGGAGAATGATTGCGTACTCAATCATAGGAAATTCTCTATGAGAATCAACAATTGAATTAGTTGGTGAGCTCATGGACTAAATCTTTTGTTTCATTTACAAAATTCCATGACGTTTAGAAGCCTGTAAATGAGAAACTAAGCTTAGGATTCAAAGATAATGAAGGTAGTTCGATTGAAGCAAATACTTTTTTGAGTTGAATTTTGTAAAAGCCAGCACGTGACATGATTGTTTTGAGTATGTTAATGTAAGGACCCACCCAGTTTAGGGAATCGAACCCGGGTCACCAGGGAAGGTGAAATTTGGGTAATAATCCTGGTGACCCGGGTTCGATTCCCTGGAGAGGCAGTTTAACCACACTTCCAGGGGTGTGGGTAGTCCTATGAGTATGGGTTCACCCTCCAGGGTCTCCACAGTAGGGAGCTGGGTGGGTCCTTACAGTTAAGCATGATAATCAGCATGTGACTCAACTGAACTAGAACAAGAGATGTCGAATAGGCTATGTAGGGTATGAGAGTTCTAAGACAAGCTGGCTATAGAACAGATAGATCAAGACTGGAGTGAACTCCAAATCAAGCTCGTCTGATCAGAACCAACAGAGGTGAAACTCAAAGAAGGCTAAGCTACACCGAAACATAAACTAAACAAATAACACACTAGTTTTCCACAAAATATTCTGGATACAGAGTGAAAAGACTTTTAGAGACTAAGTGTGGGTCAGAAAAGAGATAATCAAATCCGGACCAAATAAACCTGGGTATGAAAATACTTGTCTCTTGATTTCATGTCAGTAGAGGAGAGTTATTGAAGATATCTAGCTAGTATCTTGACATTGGTTGTTCAAGACACATGACGGGAGATACAAACATGCTAACCGAAATCATGTACAAAAACGGACATTACGATAACTTTTTGTGATAACTCCAAAGGTAACACTATAGATAAGAATAAGATTGTTCATTGTAACATCATCATCAACGACATCGCGTTAGTTGAAAATTTTTGCTATAATTTGATTAGCAGTAGTCAGCTATGTAATAATGATTATGCTGTTAATTTTCACAAAATACATGCATAGTTCATAGTCCAACTGGTCTGACCATACTGACAGGACACAGATTAGGAAACACTACAAGGTAAACATTGGATCAAACGGTAGCTGAACAAACTTGATTGATTGTTGATTCTTTGAAATATCAGTTATGTTAATTTTCACAAACATACATGCATAGTTCATTGTCCAACTGGTCTGACCATACTGACAGGACACAGATCAGGAAACACCTACAAGGTAAACTAATCGGATCAAACAGTAGCTGAACCAACTTGCTCGATTGTTGATTCTTTGAAATAATAGTTATGTCATAAACTCATGATCATATAAAGTTTGAAACTATTGCTAGTATTTGTAAGTATGAATTGGTCATTGGTCTGCCTCAATTGAAATTTTCAAAAGATAAAATTTATTCAGTGTGTCATGTTGGAAATTTGGTCCGATCTAATTTTAAAAACAAAGGGTACAACTCATCTTCCCGAAGCCTCGAGCTGTTGTATATGGACTTATTTGATCCAATTCCCGTAATGAGCTTAGGTGAAATGATATACACTCTGGTTATCATTGATGATTACTTCAGGTTCACCTGGGTAATATTTTTAAAATTAAAGGATCAAACTGCGGACCAACTGATAAATGTTTTAAATTATATTAATGAGAAATATGTTTCTATAAATCGGATTAGGAGTGATTGATGAACTGAATCTTTAAATAAAAAATTATCCACCTATCTTGATAATCACGGAATCATGCATGAGTTATCTATTGTCAGATCACCTAAGTGGAATGGTCTTCCCGAGCTTCGTATTCTAATATCAAAAGAGGCTGCTAGACTATGCTTGCTGAATTTGGGATTTCTCAGAAATTTTGGGACAAAGCAGTGAACACCGGATTTTATACACAGAACATATCGATAATTAATAAAAATCTTGGAAAAACTTCATACGATATATGGAATGACAAGCAACCTGATATTTCTTTAGGGTGTTTGGTTATAGATGTTACATTCATAAAAATTGTAAAATGCATTTGACTGCTTTGATTCAAGAGCTGATATTGATACTTTCTTGAGTTACTTAGCTGTCACTCGAGCTTATCACGTGGTTCAACAATAGGCGCTGACAGTCGAGGAATTCGTTCATGTTATTTTTTATTAATTAACTTTAACTCTAATTCTTTTGTGATTATTAATGATTAGATTAATCGATTGGATACTACTAATCTTTTTGATTCAAGTGATGATGAGATACAGGTTAGGAGGTTTGCTGATCCTAGATACGAAGCTGAATTCGCCCCAGTTGAAGTGATCCAAGCTGAGTAAGTCCAAGCTGATCCAGCAGAGGGAGATCTTGCTGATCTAGTTGAAGATCTTCCAGCTAATTTAGTTGTAGGAGTGTTGATCCAATCGAAGAAGAGCGAGCTGGTCAAGAACAGATAACCCAAATTGACGTATATTACCTTAGAACTAGTTTACAGTGGAACATAAACCATCGACGTAGGTCATAGGTAACCATGCTGCTCTGTTTAGGATGTGTGTGAGGACCCAATATTAATCACCCAATTATTTGGCTATAATTAATATTTAAATATTACTAAAATGCGAAAAATAAATAATTAACGCCAAATAAATGATTATTGAAAATTTTGGGATATTGTGCTAAAATTATATATTTTTTGGAGTCCCGATCTGAGATGACATAAATACAGTCAAAATAGCACAAAGACCTGGAATTGTAGAAAATCGGATTTTTGGACCAAAGATATTTTTCGGAAGCCAAAAATAAAAATAGGGCCGAAACACACACAATACGCATGAAAATGCACACACACAGCACTGCCGGATGTTTTTCATGATTTCATAAATAGGCTGATATGAATTGAGCGTTGTTGTTGCTGTTGTACTCTTCTCTTCAAGCCTATAATTTCCCAACCGGTCTCACGACCTGAGGTGGCCTGAGGAGGAGATCGACAGTGAGGAAGGCGCATGTTTTTCATGATCGAAGTTGATTACTGCTACCATTTTGGTCACCGTTTGTTTTAAGTTGAACCTCTTCCCCTTTACTTCATTTTGAGACACGAATTTATTTTAGGGTTCATTAGAGCAAATTATGAGCATTTGAGTTTTTGACTATTTTCCGGCGATACCCGACCATTCTTCTTCAATTTTTTAGAAATAGAAGCATGTTTTGGACATTTTTTGGGTTGTAGATGTTCATAGGTCTGTCTAATTAATTCTCAATGTTTCGATGACTTTTGGAATTTTTCTGTCATGGGAGTGCCGCTACATCTCTTCTTCCGTCTTCACCGTCACTGTTCCATCATCATCGCCCGACTGTTGCCACCACTGCCAGTTTCCTCCAGTTTGTAGTCTGTTTTGGTGCCTGTGTTGTATTGAGGTATTTGGTCAAATATTTCGAGGTATAGAGTCAATGTGTACTTACAGATAGAGGTCGAAATATGTTTTATGTTCTTGATTGCTATGTGCTATTGCCTGCTTATGTTTAATGATTATGTGGATATATGTTTATATCATGCCATTAAGCATATGCATTCATGTTGTCCCTTGATTCCTTTGAATACTTTTGAGTGGACCTTCTGAGATCCGTTTTGTAGTCTCGTGGAGTGGTGTATTGTGTATCACAGTCACGATGAGCATATTGTGATGGTATCGGTAGCTCCCGAACTCTCAATGATGTGGTTAATACAGTTGGTGGTGTTGATTTATACTGTTAAGATAAATTTATAGGTTTTGGTGATAAAGAAAAAAAGACTAAGAACTAAAATTAATACTAAGATCTGGATGTTAAGTATTCACAGAAGAGAAGGAAGTTTATCAGATCAGAACTGAGCAAACCAGATGAGAGCAACCCGGATTCGATTGTATTAGTTTCAGAGTATATCAGATTTGGGTATTCGGGTTGTTTCAGGTATCGGGTCAAGTATTCTAGTTATCGGGTTAAGGACTCCAGATCAGAGGGTATCAGATTTGATTCAGAGGCTACGGTAACAGATTCAGTTATATTGGTTCAGAAGGTATATTTCAGATCCAAGCTTATCAGATGAGAACGGACTTAGTTTTGAGCAGAATCTTTTCAGAGTATTTTCAGTTACTATTTGTCAGATTACAGGAATGAAATTCAGATCAGAACAAGTTATTTCCAAGGATTCAGATCTGGTAGATTTACGATTCTACAAAAAGGGGGAATTTATTCGTAACGGATATAAGATTTCAGATCTCACAGAGTTGCTGGTTAAAGAATTAAAAGGGGAAAGTTCATATCTCGATATGAATTTTATATGATGATTTCAGATCTGATAGAGAGTATTGATTGTGTAAAGTACAAAAAAGGGAAAGAGAACAGATCTCAGATTTCAGTGTTAAAGCAGTTGCAAGCTTCAAATTTCTTCAGATGTTATAAGATGATTATTTGAGAGAAATCAACGGTCACGAGTTAAGCAGATAAAGCCTGTTAGACAATTTGAATTGAAGAGACAAGATCAGAGCTACTTTGAGTATAGTTGCACAGTACACAGAGTTGGTACAACCGATGATTACCTACTTTGGTATATAAGTCAAATCAGCTCTGACAAGCGCAGAAAACCTTTTGCATAGCATTAATGGAGCATTTATGCGGTGATATGATGAAGATATGCAAGCAAAGGTTGTGTCTACTTTATCATTTATCGACCGTTGAGGATGAAGAGTATATATAGCTGAAGATTTCAAATGAAGAAGCTCTCGGTTTCTCTTGCTTGCTCTCGCTCATTATCGCTCACTTTCGGTCTTTGTTGAATCTTTCTGGGAATATTCAAGCGCTCACTCAAAAATTATCTAGTCCCAGTGTTCAATCTCTAAGAACATTTTTGTTCAAGCTCTTATTAGATAAATCTTCGATATATCTTCTGGTTTACTTTTGTAAACATGTTTCATTGTATAGAAACCATAAGATTTACAGTACTCAACTATATCGTGTTCATTGTATATTCAGATTTGAATCTGTAACGAACGTGCTTCTTGAAGCAGTTCGAAAATTACGATTTTTTGTAACTTAGCAGTGTATCTACGTAGTAGAAGTTGATAGGAGTTCACTTGGAGCCAGGCTCAGTGATCGGGTGTAGACAGACGCTGTGTTCATCAAATATTCTAGTGGAACCTTCATGAAAAGGAAGAAGGGGAGACGTAGGATTTTAAGATCCGAACTTCCAGAAACAAATTCTGAACCTTACACTTTTACTTATTGCATCGTATTTTCTTTATGCAACTGTTCACTGTTTAATTGACTTCTTTCCGCACAATTTTTGTTAGTCGAGAAAACAGCTTTAGACTGAGAGCCTCAGATCTGGTCACTCAGATCTGAGTTAAGCAAAGGCTTGTAAAATTGTTTTAAGGTTTCGAAAATCAAAAATCGATAGGAGTTCATTCAACCCCCACCTTCTGAACTCCTAAGCTCATTTTAACTATATTTTTGATTCCATTGATCTTATCAATTGGTATCAGAGCCTGCACTCTCAGTTATTGAACAGTCTTATCTTTGCGCTTATATATTTGAAAAATGTCGTCTTCTCACAACAAATTTCCTATGTTTTCCAAGGAGGAGCACGATGATTGGAAGATAAGGATGCAAGAACATATTGCCGCGCAAAATGATGACATGTGGTACGTCATTACAGATGGACCCATGAAGATAATGAAGGCTAATACGGCAATGGACATCACTGAACATATTGCCGCGCAAAATGATGACATGTGGTACGTCATTACAGATGGACCCATGAAGATAATGAAGGCTAATACGGCAATGGACATCACTGTCAGGCCCCGTGCTAATTACTAACGATTAACACAATATAAGCGCATAAACACGGAAGCTTAAAATTAGGGCTTAAAAATTTTTCGAAATACCATGGGCCTGAACTCAAATCATACATCCAAAATAACGATAATTAAAATATGAGTTGACTCAAACTCCAACACAACAGGTAACAACA
Organism: Dorcoceras hygrometricum; assembly: GCA_001598015.1. Lineage (NCBI taxonomy): Eukaryota > Viridiplantae > Streptophyta > Magnoliopsida > Lamiales > Gesneriaceae > Dorcoceras > Dorcoceras hygrometricum. Next base: position 5,692 of record KV004119.1, on the reverse strand, counting down.
TAAAATCAATCAAGTACAAATCCCCAATACATGATAACACGGGGCATCCCTCCGCTCAATACATATCATATATAGACTGGGATTCAGGGACGCGGGGATCGACCAGCTGAACTTCCACTCGGTCCAGCTTGGTTACCTAAAGTTCCTGCAAATGGGCAACACAGACCCAAACAAAAACAAAAGCAGGAAACAAGTACGAGGTCATGCCTCAGTACGAAGAGCTATAAAAGTAGATAAACATGCAACATGCTATGAATGCATGAGGCTGTCAAGAAAATCAGTCAGCTAGACCGGTGTAACAACCGGCAATTCATATCATGTCGCCTCTATACCACGGTCTATCAACCGGGAAATCATCGGTCCGTGATCATCGGGGCCCGTCAGCCCATCACAGCTCGGCGGTAGACACTCGTATCCGGTAGTCACCGCTCCGACGATAGCGTTGGACTTTTCGGGCATGACTAATCAGTCGACCAGTCACAACGTGACACCCAATCAGGTTATCAAATAAAATCTGTAAATCAGGCTCAAGATGTATGCATGAATGCCATTCACTATCCATGCTCAATACATACAATGCCTAAACGTAAAAACAGTATGCATACTCAACCAAAAACAGCAACTGGTTCACGTAGACACATAACAGTAAAGCCACAGATTCCACAACATCAAATTATAGACATGTTCAAGCTCAAAGCTGCTAAGGGCTGCTCAATTTGTACCTTTCTTCCTCAAATTACCTAACAGATTTCTCCTGGTTCAATTCACGCAGCAGGAACTTCCTGGAAGCTGAAATCTGTTACAACATAGCTAATATCTTAGCTCAATTCAGCTACACAATCACGCTAATCCTACGGCCAGAAGCATACTTCAATCCTATACTTCTACGCAGGCATTAACTACTAAAAACCGAGCTCAAACTACAAGAAATGCTCACCCAAAAGCTCAAAAGAAACAACGCCAGAATCTGCTCAACGAAACCAGCAATTCACGAACGAGCAGGGCCTACGGGATTTCTCAA